>CAUYQG010111621.1:0-27115 GCA_963574415.1 Tarsius wallacei | reverse complement strand
CTCTCTGGAAGACAGTGTGACGTATTCTGAAAGAACTAGAAATTGACCTTCCATATGACCTAGCAATACCCCTACTGGAAATATACCTAGAGGAATGCAAATCATTCTACAATAAAGATACCCGCACACGCATGTTTGTTTTGTTAATGATGGCATTCTTCCTGGGGTTAGGTGGTTTTGATTTGCATTTCTCTGATGATGATTGAGGCTGAGCACTCTTTCATGTGTCTGTTGGCTTCCTGTATGTCTTCCTTTGAGAAGTGTCTGTTCATGTCTTTTGCCCACTTTTTAATGGGGCTGTTTGTTTTTTCCCTTTCGGCACATTTGAGTTCCTTGTAGATCCTAGATGTTAGGCCTTTGTCAGATATATAGTTGGCAAATATTTTTTCCCATTCTGTGTGCTGTCTCCCTGCTGTCTCGATGGTTTCTTTTGCTTTGCAGAAGCTCTTCAGTTTGAAGAGGTTGCACTTGTCTATCTTATTTCTTATGGTGTGAGCACTTAGGATTCTGGTCAGGAATTGGTTGCCAGTTCCAATTTCCATAAGGGTGTCTCCTGCGTTTTATAAGATTCTTATAGTTTGAGGTTTTACGTTTAGGTCTTTGATCAATTTAGAGCTAATCTTTGTGTATGGTTGTAGGTAGGGGTCCTGTTTCAATCTTCTGCATGTGATCAGCCAGTTTTGCCTGCGCCATTTACTGAATAGGTTCTCCTCTCCCCAGTCTGTTGTGGAGACTTTGTCAAAGATGAGTTGGTTGAGAAATTGAGGCTTTCTTTCCGGAATCTCTCCTGTTCCATTGGTCTATATGCCTGTTCTTGTACTGATACCAGGCTGTTTTGATTACTGTAGCCTTATAGTAAAGTTTGAAGTGTGAAAGTGTGATACCTCCTGCTTTGTTTCTTTTGCTAAGAATTGTTTTGGCTATTCATGGTCATTTTTGTTTCCATTTTATCATTTCCAGGTCTGAGAAGAATGATGTTGGTAATTTAATGGGTATTGTGTTGAATCTGTAGATTGCCTTTGGTAGGATGGACCTCTTAACAATGTTGATTCTTCCTGTGTATGAGCATGGAATATTTTTCCATTTGTTTGTGCCTTCTTGGATTTCTTTGAGCAGTGTTTTGTAGTTCTCATTGTAAAGGACTGCACTGTAAAAAATAGTATACATGCAAAGAGCTTGGGTGAAAATCTGTGCACAGTATTAAAGTACTGGAATTCAGAAAGTGGCCTCAAGTGGTTCTTTTGTAGCTCAATGATTGATATTATAAAAATGAAACATTCAAATGATAATTTCCTAGGACCTGATGGCTTCACTACTGAATTCTATGAAACATTTTAAGAAGAATTAACACTAATTCTTTACAAAATCTTCTAAAACTATCAAAGAAGAGGGAATACTTCTAAACTCTTTTTTCAAGGTCAGCATTACTCTGTTACCAAAGCCAGATAAGGACACTACAGGAAAAGAAAATTATAGTCCAAAATATTTGAAGAACATGGATGCAAAAGTCCTCAAGAAAATACTAGCAAACTGAATTCAGCAACGCTCTATAATGAGCATTTACCTTGACCATGTGGAATTCATTCTTGGAATGCAAGAATGGTTCAACAAAAGCAAACTAATAAATGTGATAGAATGACTGGAAAATTATATGATCATCTTAGTAATTGACACAGAAAAGGGATTTGACAAAAGGCAATGTCATTTCATGACAAGGATGTCCGCTCTTACTGCTTCTATTCAACATAATATTGAAAGTTCTAGCCAGAGCAATTAGGCAAGAGAAGAAAATAAGAGACATCCAAATTACAAAGGAATACATTAATTGTCTTGGTTTTAATACAACATTATCTTATATATAGAAAACCCTAAAGATGCCACAAAAAGAAAACAACAAACAAACAAAAACCCAAAACTGCTGGACCTAATAAATGAATTCAGTAAAGTTTCAGGATACAAAATCAGTAGCATTTCGATACACTTAAAATGAACTATCTGAAAAAGAAATCAAGAAAATATTCCAAAATATATGAAAGAAATTGAAGGAGACACAAATAAATGGAAAAACATTGTGTTCATGAATTAGAATAATTAATATTGGTAAAATGTCCATACCACCTAAAGTGATCTACAGATTTAATTCAATTCCTATCAAAATCCCAATGACTTTTTTCACAGAAGTAGGAAAAAAATTCTAAAATTTATATAGAACCTCAAAAGACCTCAAATAGTCAAAGCAATCTTGGACAAAAACAACAAAGCTGGAGGTGTCACACTACCTGATTTCAAAATCTGCTACAAAGCTAAAGAAACTAAAGTTGCATGGTACTGGCATAAAAGCAGATCCATAGAACAGAGTAGAAAGACCAGAAATAAATGTACACATTTATGGTCAACTGATGTTTGATAAAGATGTCAAGAACACACAATGGTGACAGAGCAGTCTCTTAAAATAAATAGTGCTAAGAAGACTGAATATTTACATGCAGAAGAATGGAATTAGACCATTATCTCACATCACACACACAAAGATCACCTCAAATTGGATTAAGAACATAAATGTAAGACCTGAAACTACTAGAAGGAAACAGAAGGGGAAAACTTCATGATATTGGTCTGGATAATGATTTTTTTTTTTTTTTTAAGATATAACCCAAAAAGCATAGACAAAAAAGTCAAAATAGATGAATGGAATAAGAGAGAGAACTTAAAGATGGAAGAAAATATTTGCAAACCATATATCTAATAAGAAGTTAATAGTCAAAATATATAAGAAACTGAAGAAAACAACCTGATTAAAAATGAACAAAGGACCTGAATAGAACATTTTTCAAAAGAAGATGTATATATGGCCAATAGGTATTTGAAAAAATGCTAAACATCATAAATCATCAGGGAAATGTATGTCAAAACCAAAATGAGATATCGCCTCACTCCTGTTAGAATGTCTATTATCAAAAAGACACAAACACAAACAAAATACCAAGTGTTGGTGAGAAAGTAGAGAACAGGGAACCCTGTACACTGTTGGTAAAAACATAAATTAGTACTGTCATTATGGACAAGAGTATGGAGTTTCCTCAAAAAATTAAAAATAGAACTACTATTTTTCTTCTGGGTCTATATCCAAAGGAAATGAAATCAATATGTTGAAGGGACATCTGCATCCACATATTTATTGCAGCCAAGATATGAGATCAACCTAAATGTCCGTCAATGGATGAATGAATAAAGAAAATGTGGTATATATACACAATGGAATACTATGCAGCCTGAAAACAGAAGGAAATCCTGCCATTTGTGACAACATGAATGATTATGGAGGACATTTAGCTAAGTGAAGTAAGCCTGGCACAGAAAGACAAATACCACGTGATCCCACTTATATGTGGAATCTAATAGTGAAACTCATAGAAGCAGAGAATAGAATGTTGGTTACCAGGGTCTGAGGATGGAGGAAAGGAAAGATGTTGGTGAAAGGGTACAGCATTTCAGTTAGACGGGAGGAATATGTACAAGATCGGTTGTACAACATGTATTTGAAAATCACTAAAAGAGTAGACTTTAAGTGTTCTCACTGTCCCAAAAGGATAAGCATGTGAGGTAATGCATATGCTAATTAGCTTGATTTAGCCATTCCACAATGTATACACATTTCAAAACATCATGTTGTACACCATAAATATATACAGTTTTTCATTAATAAAAAATAACTTTTTAAAATTGAGAATGTGCTTATGGCTTTAGAACTATGTGAGTAAAGCTTCTAAGATAAATGACTACGAATATTTTTGTCTGTTCATGGACCCAGGTGACTAGAAAGACTGAGAAATGCCTTAGATACTAATTACTTGAGCATAAGAGAACAACAAGAGGGAGATTGATTTGGGTGACCCATTGTTGTCCTTTGCTTTGTTCCATTATAGAGATTTATCATTATGCCTTTTTCCATGTAATAAAAACCTACAGCAATGTTGGAGATGTGGTGATGGTGCAAAATTTCTGGAGAAAACAGCCTGCAGATAACTGGAATATGCACAAATATAGCTTTCTTCTCACAGATATCAAATTCACATTTGCCCACCAAATAATTTTAGATCAGATGTCTTATTTCTGCATTCCCTTTGCTTTTCCACAAGCCACAAAAGCCAACTGCCATTGTGCGCTTCATCAGAACCTGAAAAAAGGCACCATTAATATTAATGATAACGTTTAGGATATTCAAGACTGAAAAGAATCTCTTAAAACTTAACTTCATTTTGAGGCATAAGGTAATTGGATTCTAGGATTGCAAAATGCCAACAAACAGAATTTATTAAAAACCCAAGGTTAATTAAAACAACCCAAGGCATGAGCCTTTTCTAACTTTTACAGGGATGTTTTGAATCATTTAAAAGTAGAGACTGATGCTAAGTCAAAGTGCCCTGTCCATTCAGAGCCTGATGAATGCCCAAGAAAACCACAAAAATGCTGAAAAGAGTCCATAACTTTGAATTCAGTGCTTCTCTGACTGTGCCTATTGTTTGTGAATGTGGTTAAAAACTAGAGCTCAAATCTCAAAGAACAAAACCTGCCTGATAAAAAGAAGGTGCCATGAGCAGCTTCTGGAATGGCAGTGATTCATTCTGGAGGACTGAAAAGGCTCCTGGATATAAAGTTCAAGGGTCAGTATTAGGTAGCTTATTTGCTACTTGATGTATTGGTCTAGTGTGGGTGGGACAGAATGTAAAGTCTTCAGCTCAAGTGGAACCAGGAATTTATCCACAGTCCTATCATTAAGTAGCTGCACATCATTTTAGTTCACTGACCTTCTCAGAGGTACTGTTTCCCTATGGATAAAATGTAGGCAGAGTGATTGTCGCTGCCTCTCCCTGAATTAATGAGGTGGTATTCACAAAGATCATTGTACTAGATGGATGGAATGCTCTATGGCAAGACATTATAGGGCAATAACATCGAGCATGTTTAAAACATGTGCCTGCTATTACCAAATGGGTGCTATGGATCAACAGTCTTGTATCTTAAATATAAACCAATACATATGGAACTGCTTAAGAGTAACAGATGACGAACTGAATAAATGAGATAGTTGATTACTTTACTGAAAGTTGTTCATGCTTAAAAAATGTTTTATGTCTGCTATTTCATCCTCAATACGCTGAAGACATACTTGAGCAATCCCATTTAGATAATCATTGGCCATTAATGGAGGAAATTTGAAATAGAGAAAAAGATTGGGTCACTGAGTCTGTTTCCCAGGAGACAACATGGAAGAGGCAATTTCAGCAACAATGCCTGAATGCTCCTGCTGTGTGTTAAGCCAGCTTCACAAACTTGCCTCTGTAACTGTGGCTGTGATAGATGCCAGACAGAGCCCAGGATTGACTGGCTCTAGACTTCACAGTTGTCTGGAATCTTTTGTGCCAGGACTGCATCGGAAACCTCTGGGATCCTTGAGTAAATAGCAAGGCTCTACATTCATAGTGGCACCTGTGAATGTCCCATCTTGCTTCTGCAAGTTATTCAGACACAACATTTCCATTTGTCAGGCAAATCACAAGTCAACTGCCTCCTAAAGAGGATCCTCTCTTGTGTTTGAGGGTTCTGGGATCCACTTTACGGTCCACTTGCTGAAAGCAGATAGCTTCCCCTAACTAAGATCCTCTAGTGGACTTCCATTGTGCTTAGGACAAAAATACCATCTTTTTACCACAGCTGGCTTCTTAGCCTCCTCCTGGGTCATGGCTACCCTCAGTTTACCATGCTCTAGGTGTGGTTTTGGGCTAATTCCCACCCCAAACCTCAGTCCTTGCTGCTCTTTCGGGCCACATTGCTCTGCCCCAGACCTCCATGTGCTGGAAACATCATGTCTCAGCTAAAATGTCACTAACTCAAAGAGACCTTCCCTGACCACCTGATATGACGTCCTGTTCTCCCCTCCTCTTCATCATATCACCTCTTTTCATTGTTTTTTCTTAAAAAAGCATTTATACTAACTAGATTTGTTTTGCATATTTTCCCTTGATTATTGTTTACTCTTCATGAAAATAGAGAACTTCACTGTCTTCATCATTCTTGTAGCTCTTGTGCCTTGAAGAACACCTGGAACATAGCAGATTCTTACTAAATATGATTTCAGTGGCTGAATTAATGGACAAAATTCACAAAGTTTGGATTTTCAAATTCTTCATGGGATTTTAAATTCTACATAGTGATATATTTTCTCTGAGAAATCTTTTGTCTACTCTGCAGTTAGGATAGTCTGGAATCATTCTGTTCATTATGGCTTAGCTTTAAGGGCAAGAAGAAACTTGTAGGGTATGGGATCTAGAGAAACAGCTATTTTTGGAGTGATTAAATATGTAAAGAATTCGTAGTATTCTAGATATATAAAGGGTGGCACAAGAGATCAGAGATAAAAATTTCAATTTTCACCCTTATTAGCAGAATGTTTGAAAGAAACTCAATCTTGATGCTCTGTATTTTCATATAGTGCCTGCCTGACCTATATCTAAATGATTTCCTGGTCAAGTGAGATAATGGGACTGGAAAATCTCTGAAAACTTTCCAGTGCTATTGGGATGTAAGATATCACAGTGAGTATGAGTATCTTGAGAAATGCATCTTTTGATTCCTGTCTTTCTCACCAGATGATTATTTTTATTCCTTTCTGTATCTGCAGTTTCCAGTGTAGTTGGTATTTCATGCATTATTGAATGAATGAATGAATGAGTGGATACTATTAGTTTCACCTTTCTCTTGGCCTACTTCAACTCTTCATTTTAAGCATTATTGACTTTGTATTTATTTTGCAATCTCTATTGACCATTAAAAGAGGACCATTTTGTAGAGTTAATTTCAGTGTGACTTTCTGTTATTTTTGTCACTGCATATGGGCTGGACATGGGTCTTCAGCTTCCCAGGGCTTCGTAAGGGAGAGAGGGTATCTATCTGTTCAATAAATAGGTGAAGGCCAAGGATCACACCGGTCATGACCTATACCCTTCTGGGGTGTGGACTCAGGAATATTTGAGACTTTTTATTATTAATAATTACACCCCCGGCCCACTCTAATCTCTGTGCTGTGGCCGTTGGTGAAACTCTGAAGTCAAGACCTTACTGAATCATGCTCTCGTCTGTTGGGCAATACCTTTATTTTGGGATTTGGCTTATTTGTAGATTGGCCTTTTTTGGTATAAATGAGCAGCACTGTTTATTTCCACTTTGTAATAAAAAGCTACTGGTTATTTAGCCAGAAAGCAAATATTTTCACTCTGAATTGCTTTCTGGACATTTTTCCAACAGTGTTTGGTTTGAAGCTGCTAAACGCATTACTTCCCTTCCCTCCTCCCATCCCCCCACATCATTTCCTTTTAGGTGGATCAAAACCAGTGCTTCAGAAAAAAAGCCAGTATTCTTTGATTGCTTCTTTACCATGTGAAAGCATCATAGAAGCTGAAATAAATGCCTGTTTGGTCCCAAAACATTGCCATCCAGGAAAGTCTGTCAGCCAACCAGGTGTTCCAGAGTATTTTGCCTAAGGGCCAGCCTGCCCAGGGACTGGCATTGAAATATGTCTGGACTTTGCTATTTTCTGTGTAGCTTAAAATGCTACCTTTGAGCACATTTATTGAGATGCATAAGAAGTACTGTATAATCTGCATAGTAATGAAGCTAGCTGTGTGTGTCTTAGACATGTTCTCTAGTCATAGAATACTCCTTTTACAGACCTTTGGATCTCTGTTTTTAAAGTTAACTTTGTATTTTTCCACCTGAATGAACTTTCCACTCTCCATTTATTTTACTAATTTTTAAAATCTCTTTATCCATTAGATGCTTTATTTTCAAACATATGCCCTTTGCACCATAACATACCTCCTCACCCACATACACGCACAGCCACCCGCACATATATTAAAACAAGTTTTGAAACTTTAAACTTAAAAGTTTGATTTCATCTCCAGCTGTAATTTACTATCAGTAGCCTGGCCGTCCTTTATTTTAGTCATTTCCACCCCTGCCTGGTTAAATTCAAGGCGCTCAATTCCTGATTGACTCATAGTCTAGGTATTTAGTAGGAGATTTGAACCTTCCTTCTCTTTTTGGTGACATTACTTAACTTTTCCTTGCCATTCTTGACATAGCTGATAACGAGCAGCCTTGGAATTTTTTTTTTTTTTTTTTTTTTTTTTACTTTTTAACAACAGCAAGTGACAGCAGTTCGATTTTTTAAAAGAACAAAAGAAACAAAATAATTCCAAAAAGAATCAACCAGAACAAAATAGCAATGAATTGCAAATTCGAAGAAAAATTTAGGTATTAATATATCAGATTTCTCAAAAGTGAGTGAATGTTTCCACCTCATTTTTTCCTAGTGTCCTGTAAGTAGAAGATGAAGGATGCTTTGCAGGCGACTAAAAGGCACTGCCCTATTATTAAAGAGTGCTAACTCAAATCTTTCAAATACTTTTAGTGGTAGAAAAAAAAAGGAACACAATATAGTTCTATTTTCTGAGTCTTAAAAATGTCTGAGCCTCATGGAAGACCCAACTAGACCAAACCTGTTTATCGCTCTTAGTCTATAATATACACTGGCAAATTAAAACCTTTGAGAAGTCCTGTAGTGAGGAACCCTGTTTAACTTGTTTTTTCCCTACATTTATTAGGCCTTAAGATTCTTTTCCTATAGACTAAAAATTAATGTCTCATAGAAAATGTCCAGAGAACACAGTTAAAGAGAGGCTCCAATTCTTTATTTTTATTTTATTTTTTTAACTGTAATCTCATTCCATTGCCCAAGCTGGAGTGTAGTGGCACGCTCATGGCCACCCCAGTGTCAACCTGCTGAGCTCAGGTGATTGTTACACCTCAGCCTTCCAAGTAGTAGGAACTACAGGCATGTGAGAAGTGTGCATACTTGGGGCACTGTCTCTGCAGTGTTATCAGCAGGGAAAGAAACATCAGGAGAAGCAATAGAGTTCTATGGCTTTCAGCTGGAACCTAAGGATAAAATCATAAGGGTTTCTGAGTGGTGAGCCTCTGCCCTCAAAGAGGGCAAAACTGAGGGAGAGGAAAGGGGCTGAGATGTCCCACATGACCTGAGCAAGCATGCAATAGTTTCATTCCTTAGTTAAACCAGACTATTCCAACTTAGTTGAATATTTGAATCATAGTTGTTTTGTTCTGACATAAGACCATTAACTGGGATTTTATTTCCCAATATATATGAAGGAAAACAACTTTTCTGACTCATTAATTCAGTAATTACTCAGTATGTCCCTGGTGAGTATTCATAATCACATTGTTTTAAATAGGTTTGAATTATTTGTCATTGTTTTCAATTAAGCTACATCAATTAGGTTTCTTACAAATTACACCCCTTCCCCACTCGCACGCATGTATCTGTTTCTCATTCTGTGGTAACATGCAATGAAAGGTTATTGTGAACCTGGTCTACATAAGACAGCTGTCCTGCAGATGTCCAGAAATGTATTAAGTGCTCTACACATTAATGTTGGTTTACAGGAGTCTAAAGTCCTCACCTCAGTCCCAAGCACTTTAACTCTTCCTTTCCCTTTGATTTACTTTCAAACTGAATGATTAAGGAATGATATGGAAACCACATGTAAAAATGTCCAGTGAGTTTTCTTTCTTTTTTTTTTCTTTCATGCATTAAAAACAAGAGGGAAAACCAGTGTAGAAGTATCGGGGCCAACCAGTGGTTTACTTTGAAGCTTACCAGGGACACTGGGGAAACTTGCCAGTACATGGATCATATTTGGAAGAGTCAGATCAAAGGAAGAAATTTGGAGTGTCAGACCCTGGCACCTCCCAGGTTTGGATGGTCAAAGTGCAGTGTCTAAAGCAGTTATTATTCCTTGTCCATGTTGCATTTTGTGTCACTCTTCTCTTTTAAAAAGTCCTCGAAACTGAAAGGCACATGCTTTGTGTGAACGAAGATGCAAACTCTCATCACATTTAAAAAGTGGAATTATCAAGTAGCCTGGGATAGGTTTTGAGGGTTCATTGATCTCTGGAAAGGTTTAAGTCCATGATAGTAAAATATTTCATGTTCTTCACCTTTCCTAAGGATATCCTCAACTTCATTTCACTTTTAATTATTTTTTTCTCTCACTTGCCAAGGGCCCTTGAAGGAATCACTGTCTATATCTCTACTCTTCTTGGAGACAATGAGGGAAAAGTTAATGTGGACTTTTTGGTGAGAGTGGATATAAAAAGTGAACAGATACACAAGTGTCCTAGAATATGTAGCGGCTAAGATATCACAGTTCTCAGGATGATGCAGGGATTGTGGCAAGTCCATGATCTTCTGAGGTTATGGATGGAGGTGTGGATGGCAACACTTCAGGGAGAATGATTGACACTTGCCCTTCAAATTCAAAACTTGACAAGGAGTTTCAGTGAGATAAGACAGAGAAAAAGATCTATACCTTCATCATCTATGGTTTTCTATCCCTTATCACAGACCCCAAACCATGAGTAAAAAGAACCACTTCATTTCTCCTTCCACTGCCATTTCTTCCTTCTGTTTCTGCTCCTTAAAGATTCTGGGAGGAGTTTCTAAGTCTGGTAAAAAGGGTGGATGACACATATGCTTCTCACTCTGAATCTCATGATAACATTCCTCAGGATTTTCTAAAATGCCAACACCTTGATAAATAATGCCAAATGATTTAGTGTTTTGAATGTTTTGAAGGCTGGAGGCAGCTTTGGTTAATGGTGATTGTGCAGATTTAGTGCCAAACAACCATGCTGCAGAGCTGAGCTGACTTTCAAAAAAAGGAGCATATAACCAAGATTTTGTTTCCACTTAAATACCAACACAAAGCTCTGATCTCATAAAAATCATTTGTGAGAAGTCCATTTCTAGCTGTGTGCTTGGGTGCCAGAATACCATTTCCCTTGTATTTCATTATTCCTCCACTTCAGAGTTGAAATCATTCATTCTATGAGTATTCACAGTAACATATTTAGACTTCAGTTTTTATAATGGTCTCACCTGAATTGCAGCATTAATTTTATTTTCCCTAAGAAAAAACACACACATACAAAACCATTTGTTTGGTCTCTTGGGTTGTCAGTTCATCAATAAGACAGGCTCTGTGTTTTGGGATAGTTCAACAAATAGTTTTGCCACTGACCGCAGAGTTGGATGAAATAATCCTTCTTTTCAGAGAGCACAAGAGTAACCCAAATCAGGACATATGGGGAAGAGTTTATCTTGCTATGTGCATTTTGCACAGGATCATGTAGCCACCAGACCAACAGGCTCACACTTTCACCCTATCAGCCACAAATAGAGCAAATTTCAGGGGGAAAAAATGTAGCTAAATTTAAACAGCACAAATGATTTATGTTTTCTCTTGTCTTAACATCTTTGCATCTTAGGCATAATAATATTTCTGTTTTTTAGTCAGTGATCTCCCAAGATCTTTTCAATTTAAAAATTTCCAAAGTTCATAGAGAGGTAGTACTGTGTCCTTACATGTCTATTTTGCTCAATAACTTAAATAATCTTGTTTAATAATTAAAAAAAAACCAAAATTCTCCATCCAGTTCAAACTTCTTATTTTGTGAAGCCTGTAAGTGCTATTATCCCTTATTTAAATTAAGCCTCAATGATTTGGAATGAAATTAATTAACATGTGTACATTAAACATCATTTCTCTATAAAAATCTGCTTGACTGTTTTGACTACATGAAAACTATTTAGTAAATGGAATGAAAGGTTTGAATTCTCTGAACAATCAGTTATTTGGGGATGTATATCTTGTTAAATGACTTGAGTGAAACCTCCACTTTTCTGTTAGATATTATTAATGTCCCACAGTTAAATGAACAAATATAGGACAAAGAAGGAAAGCTAGCTGAGAATAGTTACAGATGTTTTTCAGTGACTAAGAAACATGGCATTGTGAGAATGTTTGCTGTATTTAGTTCTCATTTGTGTTTCATTTTCTTCAGAATGCCTAATACATTACTCTGATGGGTATGTTATTCATTAATATGCCACTTGGCATTTGATTCCTTTGAAATTCATTCTCATTTTGTGACAATGCTGACTTCTATTGGTGGTGGCCGACATTGTGAGTAGAACGAATGGTGCATATAGTCTTTGGTTTGTACCTTCATGTATTCAAATGTGTCAAAGTATGGAAGAGTGGTGAGAAACCAGAGTGAGTGGGGAAGGTTAGTGGAAAGTTGCCTGCTGCTGCCCGGGGAAAGTCTCACACAGGTGGCCCTTCTATCTAGCCAGCGATTTTAAGTTATGCTTCATTTGTCAGTGTGGAAAACCAGAATGGGCATCTGCTCAGAAATTCCAGAGCAACAGCTTGTTTTTAATTGTTGTTTCCTTGGGAAGTTCTAGAAGAAAAGAATAGGAAAGCATGTTGATTTTGAAAAGGCAAAGAATTCAGTGAAAACGCAAAAAATTCAGTCTTTATTAGTCCCTCAGTAATCAACCTATAGCATGTACCCTGTAATCTAAGGTGTCTTGGCAACCATGTGCTAATGATATTAAGGCCTTTATGAATTACAAAAGTTAAAGCCAGATATGGTGTCATTGAGAATTCATTCTTTTTTAGATATTAAGACACTTAGGGAAAGATTTGTGTTTTGTTTTCTCTGAATCCTGCAAGATGTTTAATCATGAAATAATAATAATACTAGTAATATTGACAGCTAACAATTATTGAATTTTCACTATAAACCAAGCAATATACTAGGCACTTTACATGCATTATATTATTTAATCTTGATGATGATTCTACAGTGTTATGATTATTATTACCACTGTATATATATAAAGGAATTGAGGCTTAAAGTTCATATAACTTCCCAAGTTCACATTGTTAGAGTAGTAGGCTGAATAGGTTCCTAAAAGATTTGCTGAGTCCTAATCCTTAGTACCTGTGAATGTGACCTCTTTGGAAGTAAGTTCTTTGTAGTTGTAATTAAGTTTAGGATTTTTTTTTAGATGAAATCATCTTGGATTTAGGGTAGCTCCTAAATCCAATGACTGGTCTCCTTATAAAATGAAAGAGAGAATATTTGAGACACACAGAATACCATGTGAAGATAGAGGCGGAGACTAACTAAAGTGATGTATCTACCAGGAAAGGAATGCCAAAGATTTCTGGCCACCACTGGAAGCCAGGAGACAGGCATGGAATAAATTCTCCCACAGAACCTCCAGAAGTAACCAACTCTTCCAACACCTTTATTTCGAACTTCTGGCCTCTAGAACTGTGAACAAGTAATTAGTTGTTTTTAAGACCGAGGAAACCAATACAGTTAGTAAGTGAAGGAACCAACATTATAATACTGGAAACATGGCATTAAAGCCCATGTTTTCAGCCCTATTCTATATATGCTCCTAGTATTGACTAGGCCAATGTTATGTTCATAATAAGTGTTTAATACATGTTGTTAAATTTAAATTCATTTGAAAGAATGCAGATGGACGAATTTCGATAATTCTCATAAAAAAAGTTAGTGAAAGAATGCATGTGCAGTAAGAATGGCTATATATTTTTTGTGATAGCCATTTGGAGTAACTATGGGCATGCTCCCAGAAAATATCCCCCTAGTGTACATAAATAGCAGGCAATTGTAATCTCAAAGATTTAGCCTTTTGGATTCACTCATCAGGCATTTGCTAAAAAATCTCCTAGAGTGATAAGGCCATCTTGAAGCCTCCTAGCCTCAGTTAGCCAATTGGTACAGTTCCAACCCAGAAAACGCCCCAAAATATCTCTCTGGGAAGATCACTCCAGCTAATAGCTTATTTTCTCCTCGATGGAGATGATAATCTTAGTTTAAAAGCCTTCATTTCCGCTGGGCCTGCAGTTTACTCTGCAGAAATATACAGGGGTGGAGTAAGTTAATATTGGAGTGAGTGTGGAGAGGAAAGAGCAGGGGCAGAATCTCAGGTGTTTTCCACAACTGGAGGGCAAGTGTGAGAGGAGAAAGCACTGCCAGGAAAATCACAGAAGGAGAAATACAATATTTTGCTTGTGGTGTTTAAATAAAATGGTTGGCTTGAACTTTTTCTGCCATCAGTGATTACTCTGAAAGAATGGACTTTTAAAAGGTGGTTCTTATTCTTTCTTTTGAACCAATCCCAAAAGGACTTACAGCAGAGACATGTATCACTCTCCTCCTCAATCTACATTAGATTTTGGTTTCGGTAAGACGTTTCCTTGCCTGTGTTCTTAGTCAATACCACCCAGTGGCTTCAAACATTTGGCAGAAAAGCTACTCCACTTACTAACCCATGGAGGGTGCTGGTGACACTGTGAGTGAAGACTGAAATTTCATTTTCTAAAACCAGTGACTTTTAAAGAGTAATGCTTTTAAAATGGTAGAGCATTTGAATAGCTTCCTCCACCCCAAAGTCACTTTGTATTCTTTTTTATAACTCCATAAGTTTGGCATTATTATCCCTATTTTTCTGATGTGAAATTGAGATGTTGGGAACTTAAGGCCTGCTCCAGAACATATGGCTCTCAAAGGACTCTGTGATCTCCAGGGATATTCCCTGCTCCTTTCCTAGGTGAATGAGTTGTTGTGAGTTGAGAGTCTCTACTTTGCCACCCCATGAGCCTTTCAATGTTTGTCTAAGATGGGTGCCGTTGCTGACAAACAGCTGTAGACATGCTTTAAGGATTACATGCATTAGTAGACTAAAAGCATAGGGAAGGAAAATGGATTAAATATTCATTTCATTCCAGGAGAATTATATGTGTCTAGTTATAGAAAATGCCTTGGAGCGGCCAAGGGTTAGTTTTTGTTTTTCATCTCCTTGGGGGAGGATAAACTAGAGATTAAAAAAAAAA
This sequence comes from Tarsius wallacei, assembly GCA_963574415.1. Classification (NCBI taxonomy): domain Eukaryota; kingdom Metazoa; phylum Chordata; class Mammalia; order Primates; family Tarsiidae; genus Tarsius; species Tarsius wallacei. The sequence continues at coordinate 12,257 of CAUYQG010111621.1, read as the reverse complement.
AATACTGTTGACATTGTTAAATTCTAAACCTCCCTCTGCTCATACCAGCAACTTTCCAATAGTTGAGTATGAGCAATTTAGGCATAGGTTCATAAGGCAAAGTGAATCCACTAATATACAGTTGTCCATTTTTCCAGCTGTTAAAGTGCAGATTTCCAGGAACTAAATTAAAATTGAAGATCGCCAGCAACTATTTCCAACCAACTGTGTCTTGGTGCTTGGGCTTAAGGAGGATGTGGTTGAAGAACTGTAAGAGTTTTTTTCTTATCTGTGCAAAGAAATGACTCTTTGGAGACATAGGTAAAAGACTTTATCCCTTTTAATAACCTTATTTTTTGTCTTTATTATTTTAATGACATTTCTTCAGTTTAAAAGTTGAGTCATTTTAGATTTACACAAAATGAGTTGGCTTTTATAAACACATAAAATCTAAGAAAGAGAATAAAAATTACTTGTAATCCAACCATTCAGAGATAATTATGGGTGCATTCTGGGGTATATCTAGTTAATTGTGTGTGTGTGTGTGTGTGTGTGTGTGTGTGTGTTTGCAAAATCAAGACCACACTATTTTTTTTTTTTTTTTTTTTTTTTTGTGTTGGGGTCTCACACCGTCCCCAGACTGGAGTGCAGTGGCCGCTCCCGGCCACCGCAGCCTCGACCTGCTGGGCTCCGGCGATCCTTCCGCCTCAGCCTTCCGAGTAGCTGGAACTACAGGCGCGCGCTACCACGCCCCGCTCATTTTTGATTTTTTGTAGAGATGAGGTCTCGCCAAGTTGCCCGGGTGGATCTCGAACCCACCGGCTCAGGCAATCCACTCGCCTCGGCCTCCTGGGATTACAGGTTGAGCCACCGAGCCCAGCCGATTTACTGCTTCTTAATTGATGACAAAACGACTAATTTGCAGTGCTTATGTGAATATTACTAATAACATTTGTAAAGTGCCTCTCTTGGAAATATTCTACTTCTCTATTCTTCTATATTTAATGTGAGGTCTTACAGATTGTTTAAAATTTTTTTCTTGAGTTAATTTTCTGAAATATGTTGAATCCTTACATTTAGAGAGAATATGAGAAGGGAAAATGGGAGTTTTATTAGCCATCATTTCCTTAAAATTCAGGCTTGATGAGTTAAAAAGGAGCATGTTTGTATCTGCTTTTAAGCCTTGCTTAATTTCATAACTATGTTTGTACATCTAATCCTTAACTGTACCCCACAATATGATAATAAAAAATACTGAAAAAAAAAAAAAAAAAATTTCATAACTATGGTACAAATTGAAAATTTATTAAGTAAAATGTGATATAACAATAATAAGAATGATAATAATAAAGATATATCTGGCACAGTTGCCCTTTAAGCATTATTTTGTAACATATTGGCAATATACACACTAGGGACAGTTCACATTGACATGGCAGTTATGTAAGTCTATATTTAGTATGTGTTATTTGTGACTAAGCAAGCTCAATTATTTTACCAGAAACACAGTTACCAAAATTGTGATGAAATGATCTATTGAATTCAAATAAAATATTTTATTAAGAATATCCAAAATACAGATTTATTAAACATTTATGTAGGTTTTCTTTCTTTTTTCTCTCTCCTGGCCTCCTTCCTTACTATTCTTTTGATCATCCCTAATCCTTCCTCAGTAAAATATTTAAAAACATTGTGGATGGTAAAAGAGACAATTAGCAGACAGGTTTCTGGTTATCCCTTATTTCTAACACAATGTTTATTTTCTTGGTTAAAGGTTACATGCAAAGTGTTTTTTTTTTTTAACTAATAAACTAATAGTCCTAATAAAACTAATAGTCCTTCCAACATGAATAGCAGTATTTTGTCCTTATTGTATCCCCAAAACCCCTTCATGTCCTCTATTCTCTTTATCACTTTATTAGAAACATAAACTCTTTTAGCTATTTTTTTATGACTTTGCCTCTGTATTTTTAAATATAATACATATAATTTCATATATTGATTCATTTTCAATTGACTTGCTTCTATTGTAGATGAGGATTTTGGCCCAATAGTTGTCTGTGTTTGTTAACCATTATAATTTCATCTCAATTTAAAAACTGAATCCATAGTTGCCTAATATTTTTCTTGCTTGGTTTTCTTCTTTTTCTTGGATCATTTGATAACAGGACTGTTCTCATACCAGTAACAACTCTGGAAAAATGACCCTTTTTAGTACAATTTTCTACAGAGTTAAGCTTGTCAGATTATTTATCAGTCTTATACTTTTTTTTGAGTCAGGATCTTACTTTGCCACCCAGGCTGGAGTGCAGAGGCACAATTTTGGTTCACTATAGCCTGAACCTTCTGGGCTCAGGCAATGCTTCCACCTCAGTCTCCTGAGTAGCAGGGACTACAGGTGCATGCCACGACGCCTGGCTAATTAAAAAAAAACAACAAACAAACAAAAACACACACACATACATATTTCATTATGTTGCCCCCAGGCTGGTCTCAAACTCCTAGGCTCAAGCAATTCTTTCACTTTGGTTTCCCAAAATGCTAAGATTACAGACAGGAGCCAGTGTGTCCAGCCTGGAAACATGTTTACTGACTGCTTGAATTGGTCTCTTGGTATATTCTGAACTGTTCATTCTTAAATCACTGTCATAGCTGTTGCTCTGGAAAATTCCTTGAGCTTTCTTCATTTTTGTATCCCCTGATTTCCTGAACCCCTTTTTCTCCATCCTACACCTGCTTTCTCATCTTGGGAGATCATATTTTCCAGTGATGTTCTGAGAGTAGGTGTATGAGAGATGCATTCTGGTGACACATCACATGCTTTAATTGGTTGATTAGCTGGTTATAAAATTCTAGGTTGAAAATTATATTTAATCAAAATTTTGAAGATATCGGTCCATTGTCTTGTTTCCAATGTTGCTGTTGAAAAGTGTTCCTCTTAATACCGATCTTCTGTATGCAGACATTTTCATTTTCTGGAAGCTTTTGAGATTATAACATTTTTTCTTCATTGTAGCATTTTTAAATTTTATAATAAGGTGCTTTTTTATGGGCAATTTTGAAATTCATTTTGCTGAACACTAGGTGAGCCTTTTTAAATGAAAACTTACATTATGCAGCTCTAAGAAATTTTCTTATATATTTGCATACTTACTTGCATATATGCATCTAATTTTCTTCTCTTCATGATCTCACTTCTTCCTTTGTGAAATTCCTGTTAGGTATTCAACATTTTGAATTGATTCTCTAACTGTCTTACCCTTTTAATCTTCTATCGTTATTTCTTTGCATTTTAAATTCTGTTTTCTAGATTTCCTCAACTTCATCTTCCAATTCATTTCCTTTGAATTTTTAACTTTGGTCATCATATTTTAATTTTCAAGGGCTCATCCTTGTTTACTTATTAATTAAAATACATTTAATTTTTGCATCACAATATAGTATCTTTTATTTTTCAAAAAGTTATGAATATATATTTATTTCGTTTATTTTGACATAATTTTCATACATTACAATAGACTCTTTTTGGTGTTTGTAAATTTTGACAAACACATATATTCATGTAATTATCACTGGGGTTAAGATATAGAACAATTTCATCACTTCCCCAGATTTTCTTGTGCCCTTTGTAGCTTCTTTCTTGGCCTGTTCTCAGCTCCTAGCATGCACTAATCTATTTGCTATTCTATAGTTTTGCCATTTAGAATGCCATACAAATTAAATCATATAGCAGGAGCATTTTGGCTACTTTAACATAGTGTGACACCTATGAGATCCATCCATGTTGTTGCATATGTCAGTAGTTATTTCCTTTTCTTTGCTGAGTGGTATTTTATTTTATAAATGTACCCTATTCCTTGGATATTTAAGCTTTCTTTTACTCTCTACCTTGTCTATTTTCCTCTTAGTTTCTTTTAGTTATTTTTTGTCATTTGTTTACTTTAATGAAGGGTTTCTTCATATGTTTAATGATCTTTTGTTTTCCATGAAGTCTTAACCTTGAAAGACTGAAAAACACCTTAAAAGTGTGGTTGGTTGTGTTTCATGTAGGGTGATGGACTGGCCAGCTATTTTCCTTAAAAACACTAAGGTCTTTTCTTCTTTTCTTTTCTTTTCTTTTTTTTTTAGATCTTTGCTCCAGTAGGATTAACTTTCTCTAGAAAAAACTTCTTCAATATCTAATCTTCTCACTAGGGTCTTCATTTTCTTCTGTAGAATGACATTTCAAAAAAAGATATTGCAGTGTACCAGCTAGCATTGTTGTGAGAGGCTGCGTTCCACTTCAGTCATTTTTTTTTGGGTGGGGGAGGCTTCTTTCAATGCTTAGCCTATTTCATGATGGGTGATTTACGAGCACACCTGCTCACACTGCACTGAGTGTTCAGCAGTTTTTGACCCAAAATGGCATGAACCCCCCTGCCCCACCCTCCCTGTTCACCCAATCTCACTCTGAGTGACTTCTTTTTGTTTCCCTGAGCAAAATATGTCCTAAAAGGGAAACATTTTGCCAATGTGTAAGAGATGAAAGAAAAACGGCAGAAGTACTAAAAGTCATCAAAATTGATGAGTGTAAAAACTGTTTTGAGCAATGGAAAAAGTGGCTTGATAGGTGTATTGCATCAAACAGACAGTACTTTTAAGATGACTGAAGTTTAAATGTGTAAGAATAAATACACAAATTTTAATAAATAAATTCCAATATTGGGTCTCCCATTATACATGAATTTTTCAAAAAAATTATTTTGAACATGTTTCATCAAATAAATTTTTTAATAAAGATTCTGATTTATCTTTTAATAAAGATTCTGAATTAGGGTCTTTAGAGATATGAAAAGACAAATACCCTTTCTGATAGGATAAAACCCTCACACAATGGAGAAAACAGTAAATTCATCAAGTAAGTCATGATGAAATTAGGAACATACTGCTCATGTCATACATCAATGACAAAAATCTTACTATTTTTTTCTTAGCTTTTATTTAAATAGAAAAGAAGTACAGATCAAACAGTGTGCACAAGGTGCCACAGTCTTCATAGTGACTGGCTGGATGCCGCTTCTGCTTATATCAGGAATGGTTTGTTGGATGGAAGATTGGGGAAGGGCTCAGCCTATGCTGAAATTATTGCAAGGAAGGGCGGGTTGGCAGGATTTCATTCCATAGTATCCACAGCACCCAAAGTAGAAGGAAGTTGAAGAGCACTGCAGCCTTTGTGTGGTGAGTGCAGTTTAGGTTATTTGACAGGGCTCTGCTCCATAATCTTTGCAATCCTGGTTAGAAGAGAGAAGGGCTCAGTTTCCTTTGTGGTGTTTGCTTAGGATAGGGGGAAGTTAGTCAAAAGGGTTCTGTCCTGTCCTGCAGGGCTTCCTTCCTCCCTCTTTGTTGGCTAACAAGAATAGTCTTGGGGTTTTTTTTTTTTGTTTTGCATATCTCTGTTTCTGGGTTTCAGGTTACTTAACTGCCAGAGATATGTTTTTCATATCTCTGTTTCTGGGCCAAGATATACAGGAGACAAAACCAAATCAAACCAGGAAACTACCTATCACATTGTTCCTTCAGTCTTCAGGCCCAGTCAGTCTGCCTTTTTTCCTTACCTTTCACAGTCTTCTGATATATATTTACATATTTACCTATGTATTTTTTCCAAGGTGTTTAGCTGTAATTTGTGAGATGAGGACGATGGAACGTGCTTACTCTATTTTGTCTAGAAACCTTGACTCTTTTCTGGTGAAACTGTTGTATTAAACTTCTTAAAAGAGTGAGTGAGATGTGAGGTTCTAACCTAATCATCTTCATATTCATAATGGATTTTAAATTAATTGCTGTAAGTGGAAAGTTGTGACCTATAATCACAAAGATAAATAAAATGTAAATATGATGTTAAAAGTTCTCTTATTTTAGGATTATAATTTAAATATATCTTACTCTACTAATTTATACTTTTTAGGTTTTTAGTGCAACATTTTGTACACACAGAAATATATTGAAAGTAGCAACTTTTTGGAGGGGTGAATTCGAATTCCAAAATGTTTTTTGAGGAATTACCTCTTTTCCCTTTGAAGAACTATCAAATGGTCTTTTCCTTTCCTATATAAGATGTGGACCCAAGCTGGGCCAATTGCATGTTCTCTCCTAGGATTCGAATCATGAGCTGAGTACCAAAAATGACAAAATTGATTTGGAATTAATTTGTTCTGGCAGTTTCAGAGCCCTGTAAATGACTTTTGCTTCAGCTTGTATTTTCCTAAAGAGTAGAACTTGGCACAGGGGCTTAGGGGCAGAAAGTGTGCTTTGGGAAGTGGTTTCAAGCAACAGGAGTACAGAACCAGAAAGAATGAAACAGAGAAAGAAAGAAAGCCTATCTAGAACTGCATTAACAAGGCGATTCCCTACTTGGAGAAATTGGGGTTTAATCTTGCTAGAGACCATATGAGGAACCGTGTCAAAAGCAGCTCAAAATTACCCATCTAGAGAATGGAAAAGAGTAACCTTTTTTCCAGCAGTTCATGTCCCTTTAGTTGCCTCATGCAATGCAACCAGCTTTATGCATCTTCAGATTTTTATGCATGTACCCAAATGGCTGAGTGGATGCCCACAGGCATTCTTCGTGGCAGGGAAGCACCTACGCAGAAGGTGCTGTCACATTACACCCATGTACTTGCTTTCTGAAGCAATGGCTGAAATAAAAAGTTGATCCAAAAAGATGTGAAGTGAGGCCAAGTGTTCTACAATACACATTTCCATCAGTTCCCCTTTTCAAAGCATCGATTTCTTGGTGTCCTTCCTCACCTTAATCCAGTGAGTGATCCCCAAATCAACTTATAATAAATTTTCTTTGCTTATGTTAGTTAAAATGAGTTTCTGTAGATTGCAACCAAAAAAATCCTAAATGACACATCCATTAATCTGTTTTATTTCCCTGGGAGATAGTTATCTGTATAAAGTCTATCTTCTTAGTTGAATCTTGGCATGTCTATCAATATACCTAAGATATCCTTCAAGGATCATATAGGTGTTGTTCAAATAGAATCTTCTAGCCCCAGATGCTGAAGATTCCCAGTTAGCTTTTGATTCTTCACAGAAGGCATAACTTATTTACATAGTATTTAATGACATGCAATGCTTCAGGTTTGAATAGACGTAAACAGGCAGCAAATGGAAAAATACAAGTTAAAGAGATACAGGTGGATGTTACCACATAAATAGTATTTGGTTTTCTGAAATTACAATTATGACACTCCTGAATGATCTCCGCTCCCACTGTATTATAATGTGACAGATGTATATTGCTGTGATTTCTCTAGTGATGCTCGTTGTTGCTTCCTTGTCATCTTTAATAACAAAGCAACTGGACAGATTAAATGGAAATGATTTATTCTTTGTGAATGCCATAGTCAAAGCACACTGTCATAGTAACAGGTTAAAGCTTTTCCACTAGGAGGTTATTATGTACAATAGGCTGGTGCAGCTGGCAACTCCTTTTTATCCCATTGTGCCAATGACACAGTATATGCATTTCTATCTAGGAATTGATGGAGGGTTTTTTTTTTTGTGATTGCTTGTATTAAAATTTAAAATGTTAATTATCCTGAAATGCAATCTATAAAAAAGTGTCCATAAATGTGCCTGAACGTTCACAAAGCAGATACACCAACAAAGCTAGCACCCAGATCAAGACACAGGACATCATCAGCACTGCAGAAGTTGCCTCATAACTCTGTCACCTTGGATAACCACTGTCCAGACTTTTACCACCACAGATTAGCTTTGCCTGATTTATTATTTAATGCTTTTTTTGTCTTCTGTTTATTTGTATTGCGGTATAATTTACATTTAGTGAAATACATCTTAAATGGTATAACTTGATGAGTTTTGAGAAATGCACACACTCATGTAACCAATAACCTTATCAAAATGTAAAACATTTCCATTGTCCCAGATTTTTCTGTGCTCTTCTAGAGTCAACTACCTTTCTCCTGAAAACAACCACTTTTCTGATATTGCGCATATCAGATGAATGTGGACTAGATTTGCTTGTTCTGGAAATTCACGTAAATGGCTTCAAAGAGTATATACTCTTGTATCTGGCTTCTCTTTGCTCAGCATGAAGTTTTTCAGATTTTTTTCATGCTATGCTATGCAGCCTTAATTTGGATTTTTCTACTGATGAATAGTATTTCATAATATAAGTATACTACAATTTGTATATCATATCTTCTGTTGACTGATATTGGTGTAGTTTCCAGTAAGTAAATATGTATTGATGAACATTCTTGACAAATCTTTTTGTACAAATAGTTTTTAAAATTTTTCTCTTGGGTGAAATTTCTGTGTCATCGGTAGGTATATTTTTAACTGTGCAAGACATTTCCAAACCATTTTCTAAAGTGGTTATACCATTTTACACTCACACCATTAATTTATAATGGTTTACATTGCTTCAAATCTTTGTCAATATTTGGTGGTGGTAGTCTTTCAAATTTGTGCCATTCCTGTTAGTATGCTGTGGTAACTCAGTGCAGTTTTGATTTGTAAGTCCATAATTATTTCTTATTGTTGATGAACTTTAATTTATCGGTATTTTCTTTCAAGGTTTGTGCTGTGTCCTCTCTAAGAAATCTTGCTTTTGCTAGAGTAACAAAGATATTCTCTCATGTTGTACTTTAGATAATTTGTGTTTTTGGCTTTTATGATTAGGTCTTTAGCCCATATTAAGTTAATTTTTGTGTATGATTTAGAGAGATATTATATTTAAAGATATATTAGACTATATGTTAGAAGATATATTAGATATTCCATTGTCCTAACACCATATTTTGAAAAGACTTTCTTCTCATCCATTGATCTATTTGTTCACTGTAGAGCCAATACCACTATTTTCTGATTACTGTAGGTTTATAATAAATCTTGAAATCAAAAAGAATGATTTGCATACTGTCAATAAAGCATCTGAAAATTAGGTTAAAAACTAATGTTATTTATAATAGTATTTAAAAACATCAAATAATAAGTAGATTGAATGAAAGATATTTAAGACTTCTACATGGAAAATTATATAACTCAGCTGAGAGAAATTATATAAGCACTAAAGAAAGTATATATACCATGTTCATATTAGAAGCCATGTTGTTAAATTGTGTGTGTTTGTGTATGTTTGTGTCAGTCACAAGGGAGGGCATCAAAATTATCAAAATTCATTCAATGAAATACCTAAATTCTGAACATTTTTGAGATTGCAATAATTGAAAACACCCCCACCTTATATTTTGGATTTGGCTTTCTTTTTGTCTGTCTCTTTTATTCTTTCCATTTTCTCTTTTTGTATTTTTGAGCTTTGTTGGTGGGTGTATATATGTTTAGGATTTTTCTTCCTTAGATTACACTGTCTTCCTTTAAAGGCTGTTATTTTTTTTCTTCTTTTGATAGGCAGTTTTTATCAGTGAATCCTGTTGATGCTATGTTGGGCTTGCTTTGAGGCTTATTTCAATTTTTTCTCAAATCCTTAGTCATGGCCTTTAATGTAGAGCATAGTCCTAAACTGTAAAGGGTGACCTCTTGGGGTCTCAACTGAAAGGCAAATGTGCACCTTGGATGGCCAGAGTTCTAACATCTCTTTGCACTGCCCAAGTCCTGGGCTCCCTATTATGCCCTATGCTCCCAGGAGCAGTTGCTTTCTCTTAGGCATGGTGGTGCTGCACTCTTCCCACACATAGCCCTGCTCTCATTTAAGGAGTTGACACAAACCCCTTCTGACATGAACCTGTGCATAAACTTCTGGGTCACTGGAGTTGTGCTTTTTTCTCTTTTTTGCTCACCGCCCTATCTTATGACTATCTCTGCAGACCCACACTCCAATTTCTTTCTCCTCAGTACAGCTTGTTCACCCTCTGTGCTTGAGCTCTACCTTCCTGTGAATAGTCAAGAAAGCACTCTTAGGCGGAAAGCTAGGACAAAGTTAGAGCCAAATTTTGTGTATTTTTCTTTTCTCTCAGCAGTTGAGCTCAGTTTTTATTTCCTAAAAATAGTTGCCTCATATATTTTGCCCAGTTGTAGAACTATTTTCTCAAGAGGGTGAATTGCTAACAGTTACTCCATTATGGTTGGAAACAGGACTCACTGTCATTTAAATCAAATTTCTCAAGTTTCTTGACAAGTATGATATCAGTCTTGGTGTTATGGAAATAGAAGATGTTTATGTACAACTTGTTTCATTATTTAGCAAAATAAACTGTTTCTTTAGGAATTAAAAAGCTGGTGACTCTTGTTAGCAGATAAATTTACTTTATCTCTGATACTGAAGATTAGCAATGTGTTATAAAGTACTTATCATCTTTATATCTAAACTAAAACTGGAAGCCACAAGTTCCAAAAGTAAAATCAAAACAAAACAAAAAGTGTAATTATAGATATGACAAACAAAGGTTAATTTTTAAAGAGGTAGCAATTACTATTCAAATTTGTAAAATGAAATTTAAATCAATTTTTGTTTTAGAAAACTCCTTTGGCATGTTGACCCTCTGATTTTGGATAAAAGGGATAGAATAATGTATGTCTTTTAAAAATGTAATTGACAATTTCAGTTCTTTTTATTCAATTACTTCATGTTGTCACTGGAATTAGAATTGACATGTGACCTAATGTACAAAGTAAAGGACATGTGAGTTCAAGAAACAAAATCCTTGACTTTTAGTTCAGGGCTAAGTCTTGCTTTAAAAAATCACTGAGAAATAAACAATAAATGATCTTGTTTCTCATATGTAGCTCAGCAATTTTATTCTAGTAAACTATTTGAATGCCTCAAAGATACACACTTTGCAAAGGGAAACTTTAATATACTTTGATCTTTCTCCGTTGTTTTCTTGAAGTTTTCTAAAATTGAAGCTTTTTCAAACAATGACTTAGAAAAAGTTTTATAATAATTTTAGTACGTTTCCTTATGAAGTTTAATTTACCTATAAAGATGCCATAGGTTAAAGTAGAATTGTGTTTGGTTTAATTGCCATATAAATGTATAACTCCTTTCTACAATTTTAGTAAATACTAGATGGGTTAAGTCTGAATGCTTGACTCATAATTTTCCTTTCATAGAGGAGGCAAATAGTAGAGAATAGAGAAGTTGGGCATTACATTCCAGTGGTTTTCAATGGCCATTGATCGTAAAGGTGGGAGGGTGGTATTTTGAGGTAGATCAGGGGAAAGGTTGAAGGATGGGAGTAGGAGGTATTTTGCCCCTAATGGGAAATTTGACAATGTCTGGATAAATTTTTGGTTATCACAACCAGGAGGAGGGTGCTACTGACATTTAGTGGGTAAAGGCATATGACACCCTTCTGTGACAAAGAATTATTTGACCCCAAATGTCAAGAGGGCCAAGGCTAAGAAATCTTGCTATATTCTTATAAATTTAGATTCAATCTCAGGTGTGTCTCCTTGTTCCTTGTGTGATCTTGATATCATTATTAAATTGGGAATTACATTTATTTTTAATGTTGTAAGGATTAGCTATAAGGAATAGGAGGTTGTAACAGTGCTAGGAACATAATAATAGATTTTAATCATTGTTAGATCTTATTGCTACTATTGTTTTGTATTGTATTAATTTTACATTTATATAAGAGAGTCCTTCATATTCAGCTTGTTAATTGTCTCACCTTTGAGAGGGGAAAGAAAAATATATGAAAAAGGTACCAGCTTGTGTTTGGGGACTTTTTTTTATGGTGTTTTCCTTTGGGGCATAAAAAGAGACCCAAAGGTTACACTGACAAAGTGTGGGATTTTGTGTTGAATGTATTTTGGTTTAGTATAAACCGCAAATTACAGACTACTTTGTGTTGCATGGTGACCATATGTATAGTTTGATTTCTAATATTACTAGTTCTGTATCCAAAAGTAAGATAAAGCATTTGAGTCAATAATTGAAGCCCAGTTCTTTGGTGAGAAATAGGGCATTGAAAATTATGCAAGCAGGACTCGGTGGCTCAGCCTGTAATCCTGTGCCTTGGGAGGCTGAGGTGAGTGGACTGCCTGAGCCCGCGGGTTTGAGACCCGCCTGGGCAACTTGGCGAGACCTCATCTTTACAATTAAAAAAAAAAAAAATTAGCCGGGTGTGGTAGTGCGCGCCTGTAGTTTCAGCTACTTGGAAGGCCGAGGTGGAAGGATTGCCGGAGCCCAGCAGGTCGAGGCTGCGGTGGCCGGGAGCGGCCACTGCACTCCAGTCTGGGCGACAGAGTGAGAATCCAATTAAAAAAAAAAAAAAAAAAGAAAGAAAAGAAAATTA
>CAUYQG010111620.1:0-45091 GCA_963574415.1 Tarsius wallacei | reverse complement strand
CCACGCCCGGCTAATTTTTTGATTTATTGTAGAGATGAGGTCTTGCTTGCCCAGGCGGGTCTCAAACCCGTGGGCTCAGGCAATCCACTCACCTCAGCCTCCCAAAGGCGCGGGATTACAGGCTGAGCCACCGAGCCCGGCTTGCCCATGCTTTTTAATTTGCTTTATTTCTGATAGTCCATCAGCAGATTTTAAATCTGTGCATTTCTCCTAGTCTGTGCCTTCCAGGAAGAACTAGAGAAAACAACATTTCTAACAGATTCTCTGAATATTGAACTAAGAATGTGGTCGCATTGCTTATATCTGACCCTGAATTTTGTTTCAATATTTATTAATCACAACCACATGCCAAGCACTCATCTAGGCACTAAAAATACCCAGTGAACCCAGCAGAGAGAACAATCCTTATACTTGTGAACCTTCCATTCTAGCGGAGGAAGAGAGACAACAGAAATCAACCTGAGTATGAAAGCTGTTAAAAGATGTTAAGTGCTATAAAAGAGAGTACAATTAAGAGATTAGAAGTGATGACAGAACGGGGACAAACAGCATTTTTAAACAGTAATGTGGCTGCCCTTTACAAGATTATGAATCAAAGCAAAGATTTAAAGGAGATAAAGGATTTTTTTTCCCCCAGATATTGGAGAAAATAACATCCCAGGCAGAAGGAACCACTAGCACACAGGATCTAAAGCAGAAATTTGCCTCATGTGTTCAAAAAGCAGAGTAAAAGAAAGTTGGAGAAGTAGAGATTTGTAAAATGGGGTCAGAGAGGAAAAAGCAAGGAGGGATTTATAGTCAGTCCATTGTAAGAAATGTGGCTTTCACTCTAAGCACTCTCTCACTTATGTTTTAAGAGGATCACTGAGACTGCTATATCTTAAAACTTATACTCACTATAGCACTAATTTAAACTTCATTCTAGCCCTAGGCCTAGTTTATGAATGAGTCATGTAAAGACCTTCAAGAGGGCAAGGGTTCATTGAAGAGGGCCTGATTAGGAGTCCAAGATCCAGGAGAGAGAATAGTGACTTGGTTGTAGGGGAAGGGTTTAGTGGAAACCGTAAAAATGTAGTCTGATTCTGAATATATTTTGAAGGTAGAATAAAAAAGGTTTAGATTAGATGTGAAATGGGAATGTGAAAGAAATAGAGAAATCAAGGCTGGATCCAAGGATTCTGACATGAATGACTAGAAAGATGAATTGACTTCACCTAAATAGGGAAAGTTTTTAGGGTTAGAGTATGAGTTCAGCTTCAAACTTATGGTAGGATTGTCAGATTTGGCAAATAAAAATACAGGAACCCAATTGCATTTGTATTTAAATGTATATATAATTTGATAACCCTAACATGTTGACTTTTATTTTTTATTTATTTTTATTTTTAAAAATTTTTTATTTTATTGTATTTTTTTTGAGTTGGAGTCTCACTCTGTCGCCCAGACTGGAGTGCAGTGGCCGCTCCTGGCCACTGCAATCTCAACCTGCTGGGCTCTGGCGATCCTTCCGCCTCAGCCTTCCAAGTAGCTGGAACTACAGGCGCACGCTACCATGCCCAGCTAATTTTTTTATTTTTATTGTAGAGATGAGGTCTCGCCAAGTTGCCCAGGCAGGTCTCGAACCTGCGGGCTTGGGCAATCCACTCACCATGGCCTCCCAAAGCGCGGGATTACAGGCTGAGCCACCGAGCCTGGCCACATGTTGACTTTTAAATGTCTATTGAACATCTAAATGGAGATGTTGCAAAGATATTTGAATTTCTAAGTCTGCTGTTTGGGGTGCAGTTGTGGACTGAAATTGAAATTTTGTGAATTAGCATGTAGATAGAATTTAAAACCATACTGACAAGCTTCTATAAAGCCAAAGAAACCATCAAGAGAGTGGGGAGATAGCTCACAGACTGGAAAAATATATTTGCCAACTGTATATCTGCCAAAGGCCTAATATCTAGGATGTACAAGGAACTCAAATGTGCCGAAAAGAAAAAACCAAACATCACCATTACAAAGTGGGCAGAAGATGTGAATAGGCACTTCTACATCACCATTACAAAGTGGGCAGGAGATGTGAATAGGCACTTCTCAAAAGAAGACATACGAGCAGCCAACAGATATATGAAAAAATGCTCAACCTCACTAGTCATCAATGAAATGCAAATTAAGACCACACTGAGATACCATCTAACTCCAGTAAGGTTCACCATCATCAAGAACCCAAAAAACAACAGATGCTGGGGAGGATGCAGGGAAAAGGGAATACTTCTACACTGTCGGTGGGAGTATAAACTAGTACAACCTCTGCAGAAAACAGCTTGGCGATTCCTAAAAGGTCTAAAAATCGACCTTCCATATGACCCCACAGTCCCCCTACTGGGAATATACCCGGAGGAACTCATATCACTCTATGAAAAATATACCTGCACATGCCTGTTTATTGAAGCATTGTTCACAATAGCAAAAACCAAGCATGCTGCCCATTGAAAGAGGACTGGATAAAAAAAATGTGGTACCTATACACAATGGAATATTATGCGGCCATAAAGAAAGGACAATATTATGAACTTCACAGCAACTTGGATGGACTTAGAGCCTATAATACTGAATGAGCTATCACAGAAACAAAGAACTGAGTATCCCATGTTCTCACTCATAAGTGGACCTTGAACAATTATTGTAATACTATTAAGAAAAGGATTGTCAGTAGTGGGAAATTGCCTGTGGGGGTGGGGCGGGATTGACAGTAGTGGAATTCTGTCAGGAGAGAGGGGCACACCTTATCAACAAGGGTACCTGCATAATGAACATTTGTATACCTAACCCTGAATTGTGCCCCACATATTTAAAATTAAAAATTAAAAAAAAATTTAAAAATAAAAAATAAAACCATAATACTGGATGATATAACCAAAGATGTTAGTATAAATAGAAGACAGAAGTTCTGTCTTCTTCCTACACTATGTCCTGGGGCATCTCAACTTTTATCAAGTTTGGGAAGAAGAAGAGGAACTGCAAAGAAGACCAAGAAAGAGAGACAGTAAACACAGGACCAAGAGGAATATAGTGTGCTATAGCAGCCAAAAGAAGAAAGCCTTTCAGTGAGAAGGCAGTGATGTGCCATGTTGTATGCTGATAGGAAGAGTCCAATAAAGATAAAAGTATTGATAATGGCTAATTTTTGAAGCAATGGACTTGACTACATGGGAAGAGAGAAACTTAACTACACACAAGTTGAATGAAGCTTTGAGCCTAGAAAAAAATGGGCAGTGAGGCAGAAAATATGGTAGCAAATGCTGGTGAAAGCAGATGGGGTGGTGGTGTGTGGAAATTCTCAACCATTAGCTTATTTTTGTTCAGTGAAGTAGGAATCAGGGCCAT
Organism: Tarsius wallacei; assembly: GCA_963574415.1. NCBI lineage: Eukaryota > Metazoa > Chordata > Mammalia > Primates > Tarsiidae > Tarsius > Tarsius wallacei. Next base: position 41,716 of record CAUYQG010111620.1, on the reverse strand, counting down.
AGCTCAGGACAGGTAAGAAAATATATAGACTTTGGAGAGAAAAGAGAAGTATGAGAAATATGTCTAGGTCAAGATTTTAACTGAATTGGCCAAGTATAGTGTGGTTACTGGGTAACACTAAAAGTCTTAACTGTGGACATGGATTGAAATGGAAACAGCATTGTTTTGTGTTATCTGTAGCACATTCATATGAAAGTAGGGTATCAAAACTTTTAGTTTGAAAATTAAAGATAAGATTTTCATAAGTGAGTGTTACTTACCAGGATTTACTCAATCTGTGTGAGAAATTCTTAAATGTCAGAGGAAGTTTACCATTGGCAAGCATCAATCCATAGCAATTCCTAGAGAAAGACTTTTACTTGGAGATAAAAAAAAGTTATGAAAGACTGAGCCCCAAAATAAAGGACATCTTTGTAAATCTTACCAAGCAAGAAATTATAACGGGCTTCTGAGAGTAGTTTCTAGCTTCTTACTAGGAAGTACAGTTAGGAGTGCCTACTCCCTGAGTAGTCAAAATCTGCTAATAACTTTTGACTCCCTCCAAATTTTACTACCAATAGTCTAATGTTGACTGGAAGCCTCACAAATAACATTAAGAGCCAATAAACATATATTTTGTATGTTATATATATATAATATATATACATACATATTATATCATATTACAAAATATTATTAAGGAAATCATCAAAAAGAGAAAATACATTTACTATCCATTAAGTGGAAATGGATCATCATAAAGTTCTTCATTTTTATTGTCTTCATATGGAGTATTCTGAGACAGAGGAGAAAGAAGAGGGGTTGGGTTGGTCTTGCTGTCTCAAGGGAAGCAAGGATGGAAAGAGAGGCAAGAGAGACAGGCACACTCAGTGTACTTTCTACTGAAAAAAATCTACATGTAAGCAGCCTTGCAAAGTTTAAATTTTTGTTGTTCAAGGGTCAATTATAGTATTATAGTTAATTATAGTATTAATTTTTAACCAATGTTAAGAAATCACTTTCTCTACTAAGGGTCTTTAGGTAGCATTGTCTCACAAAACATTTCCAAGCATGTTTTGTACTTGGTGAGGAATGGTAAAGTATAGAGATCTTAATCTGTTCATTTCTGCTAAATATTTTGTTTTCCTTGAACAAGCTCAAGCTTTGAAAAATGCAGTGGAAAGCAGTGTGGCGATTCCTAAAAGCTCTAAACACAAGAATATTTTTTTCATAAGAAGCATTCTCTGATAACGATCATTTTCTTTTTTCACAAGATGTGACACAGCTAGTAATAAAAACTAGTTTAAAATTAGAGTGATTTTGAACTTCTGGAGTTGGACAGAATTGGAATACTGTTCTGAGCCGAATTTTTAATCTCAGGATTCTTATGTAACTTAACCTCTCTAAACTTTATTTTTCATCTGCAAAATGGGGATAATAATATTGCATATTTCATTATTGTAAAGACACAAAGAGAAAATGCATGGAAAATGGCTCATAAAACAACTAGCATATAGCACACCTGAAATAATGTAATTTTAAATTGCCACCACCACCATAACCATCGTTACCATTGTCATTATTATCATCATCATTTAGAATTCTGCATACTCATCTTTTCAGAAATATAGCTGATTAATACACCAATGCAAATGAAATAAATAAATCAATATTACTTTATATCAAACAAGCTTGAATCCATGAAATGACTCAGAGAGTCTTATTGCTCTAAGTCGATATAAAAAAATGGAAGGGACAATTCACTAGAATCATTCAGTTTTTAAGTATAATTTGAAGCTGGGCAGAGTGGCAAAGCATGTAATCCCAGTTATTCAGGAGGCTGAGTTGGGAAGGTCACTTGAGCACAGAAGACTTCAGTCCAGCCTTGACGATCCCATGAGACTCCATCTCTTTAAAAAAGAAAACATATAATTTAAATATTAGACTGACAACAAAATTTATCATGCATGCTAATCAACTTTTTTAAAGAGATTCCTATTACCTGAGAGAAAAAAAGTAACATTTTTGCACTTTTGTATGTATAGCCATATTGATCAAATTATAGTGACTTTATGGAGATTTTTGTATGTCCTTATCAAGCTCCTTAGATTGTCTAAGATCATATTGGAAAATGTTGAATCAGTAAAATCAAGGTGTTCTTAGAAAAGTCTTTCATAAGCCATCTACACTGGGGTTGGTATATTAATTACACGACTTGTTCGCAGATATCTAAACCAATAGCCAATGATCTTCCTTCATCCAGCTGGTGGTTCTCAATTATGAATATTTTCAATTATTATTTTTAATTTTAACTGTGCTTTTTGTTATGTGAACCACTAAAAGTGTTGCCCTGAATACATGCATATACATATACACATAAACAAAACTATATGTTGTGTGTTTACATATATATAGCCATATATGTAAATATCTATATACATACAACATATATGTATACACATACAAAATTATTTCTATATATGTAGTATATGTATATATGTTATATATTATATATGCGGATTATATACATACACACACACACAAACACACACACACACACCATTCTCTCCTATTTCTATATCTCACATCAGGAAGCATAATTGAACTGCAACTTTTAACATTTTGTATTGCATATAATGTGACCTTATGCCATGATTTGATTGGATAACCTCAAATAATGCATTTCCTAAACCGAGCACAGGAGGGCACATGGCACTAAGCAATGGCATCCTTTTGTAGAAAGTTTTTTTTTTTTTTAATCAGAGAGATTTCATGAACTCAAAGGCAAAAATAAAATAAAATATGGAAAATGGGGATTTTTACTCAAACAGAAAATTGCAGTTCAGAGGAAAAACAGTCTGCTCTGTTGATTAAAACTTATTGGTGTTTGGCCTTACTAATGTTGGATAGAAAAAAAAAATATTTTTAGAGTTCTCATCTATACATACATTTGTCTACTTTTCAGACTGGTACAACTTAGGACAGAAATCCTATGACTTTATGACATTTTCCTTAACTGCGGTCAGCAGAAAACAACAGCATTCAATTGTTTGATTCACATAAAGTGTAGAAGAATTGATTAACATATTTTAATGATTTAAATAAGATTCTATCGTTTTAAGGTGTCTAGTGCCAGAAGGTTTGAATGCAGTAAAAGTTCAACAAATATTTGTTGAATCAAAACCAATAAAATAACATTCATTTGAATTAAATTATCATTTAGCACTTTTTTTTTAAATTTAAAGATATGGCATTCACTTTCTAAAAAAAAAAAAAATGAAAAAAAAATCCAAGTTATAAGATGTAAATTTTTGTTAACATATTTGAAAATTGCTAGTAGCTTTTCCACTAAAAATATAGAAGCATACAAAATTGAAAAGATATACACATAAGGATACTGAGTATCTATAGATAGCCTAATCATGAATTGGGCATTTGAAATGTTGCCTTCACTAGGGTTTAAAATTGTAGATTAAATTGCTTAGAGATAGTTTTATACACTTTCTCAAAAGTGTTTAAGCCTTTTTTTTTTTTGAAACATAGGTAAAAACAAATCAGATTGGCTTCCATCCACTGTATCTTAAATTTCTAATTCTTTCCATCTATAAGAGAAGATTACAATAAGAGGCTTGGAGAGTACACTGGCCCTTCATCCCCTGCTGAGATCTCTCATTTCCATGGAGGAGTTCAAGGCTGTTTCTGTGAGTTTTATCAGTTGATTTCAATGACTTTGTGCTGACAGGAGAAAAAGTATAACTAGTTACAGTTCAGTCCAAGGATGACCAATGTATTCTCTCACATTTTCTAACTCTGATCTGTGTAGTGCTAGAAACTCCCACTGTATTCCAAAGGGATTTAAGACCCCATCCTGACTCAGTTTGAATAAGTTTTGATGGATCCCTGGTGAATGCTACGGGAAGCTGTGGGGAAGATCGTAGCAATGTACACAACGAGCTACCTTTGATCTGTTCCATGTAGACTGATCAGAGTTCCTAAGTACACATTCCTCAAGCACAATAGAGTTCTAAATTAAAATAATGTGGAAACAACCATCTGTTTATGCCACTACTGATGTATTTTGAATACTATGAATGCTACATAGATAGTGCTTAAGAGACCCAACAATAATGTTTAACTCAACTTTCTACTAAATGTATGTTCTAGGCTGGCATATTATTAACTTCTCATAATCATTATAGCAGCCTGTTACTGTATTTTTGTTAATTAAAAATGAGCTCTAATATACATACATTTTTCATGGATTTTTAACAAGCGTTTTTAGTATTTTAATGACAGTATCTCTAAAGCGTGTCATTAACAAAACTTCTAAATTCCCTTTTTTATTAGGGATTCTGTAATTCTATATTAAACTTATTGTTACAAGATGGGAACAAAATTATATTCTCATATTCTCATTGTATGCTTCTACAAAATAGTGCATTATGGTAGGGACCTAAAAAGTACCTGAATATTGACAAAATTATTAAAAGTAGAATTTCAATATGTTTCTATTATTCAAAATCTATTACATAGTTTTTGAATAGCTTTTGATGGTAATAGATTTAGGATGATAGACATTTATAAATGATTGACATATTTACTTCCAATATATTTTGAAGAAAGTCTAGATAAAGTTGTACAGTCATACACTCAAGACTGACCAGTATTTCTCAAAGAGTTTTCTATTTCTCAGCTTTTGGGAAGGTAGAAGCATTAAATTGAAAAAAACCGTAGAAAGGCAATTGGCATTAAAACGTGATTCTCTGGAAACAGCATGGTTAAAGAGGAGAAAATATAATTCTGTATTCAAATCTAGATATGGATAATTACTAGCCTTATTATGCCAGGGAAAACATTATTTTTACTGATCTAATTATGTTACATTTAATATGATATGATAGTATTTAGTTTAAAGACTATTGTAAGAACTAAATAAAAGGATGCATATATAAGGCCTGACTCATATTAAGCATTCATAATTGATGAAATCCTTTCCTTATTCTCCATGTATAAGTATTCCTATAATTAAATGAGGAATTGTTTTTCTTATTATACAGGAAGGGGAGGTAAAGTGAATTTTCTAATAATTAGTTTTTATATATCCAAAAGTCATATCTTAAAAGACAAATCAGGTCATGACAATCTCCTCCCAAAAACCTTGCAAAGTCTTCTTAAACTACAGACAAAACTTTTACCATTGCTAAACATTGCTCAATATTATCCACCCTTTAATCAAATCTTCATGCGTATTTCATATTTTGCATACTCTCTGTGGCAGAAAGACTTTGAATGGCTTCAAGATTTCCAGTGCCTACCTTTGCATAATCTTCCTGTCTTTGGATATTGGTAAGATTCGCAAGTCCTTCTGACCTATAGAGTATGACGAAGGTGATGGAATATCCCTCCTTCAACTGTGTTATGCTAAAGGCATTATCCTGTTGTCTTATTCAGTCTAAAGTATTTTTATTCTTGGCAACTTCGAAGAAGTGTCAATGAATGCTACAACTGCAAGAAAGTGAATCCTGCCAACAACCTGAGTGAACCAAGAAGTGGACCTTTCCCCAATTGAGTCTACAGGTGAGAAGTCTGCCATGGTCAACATCTCTATTGCAGTCTCACAGAGGAACCAGATAAGCTCTTCCAAGACTTCGGACTCATGGAAACTATTGAATAATAAGCGTGCTGTCATAATTTGTTCTATAGCATAAAGAATTAATACAACTTTTTTTAGCAGCAGCACTCTCTGTCTCTGTTCCTTCAACATGTCAAGTTTGTGTGCTTGTCATGCTTTTTATTTTCCTTCCTACTCACTCATTTACTGATTATATTTATTTGATATTATTTAACAAGCACTTAGAATCCTACTTATCTTTGCATTTATCAATAAGGTTGGGAAGTTATAGTTTTCATTTTTTTAAATTTAATTTATTTTAAAGTTGTGGGGTACAAGTCAGAATTGCATACATAAGTGGTTTAGGTACAGGTGAAGTTTTGGGCATCCCACTGGAGCCACTTCTCCTGGATTAGAATAGATACCCTTCTTGATGTTATGTGCCCCCCTTCCCTGGCATTGTCCCACTACTGCCAATCACGCTTTTTAATCTTACGTTACCACACCTGCCACTCTCAACCCTGCTCAGTCATTACCTATTCACATTATTCTGCTTATTTTCTTCATTATCCTGACATATTTGACATTAATTTACTTAAAATATTTATTATCTGACTTCATGGGAGATTGTAATGCCTATTCTTAATTCCTCCATATATCAAGAATCCTATTAATATATACAGCTAAGAAGGAGAGAAGCTCAATGTTTCTCCTACTAGAGTGCAGTTTACATCTCTGCAATTCTGTCTGCTATAGTTCACTTATGTAACTGAAGTTTGTAGTTGAACATTTTTCCAACAAAGTGATGTCATTTTATATATACATGGCTAACAAATTACTCTGCATAAAGCAAGATAAAAATGACACCAATTATCAGAGCATGCAATCACAAAATGCACAACACTGTTTACAGATTATCAAATGAAGAGCTACACAGAGACTTCAGAATTGTTTTTCTCTATTAAAAAATTCCTGACAATCAAATTTCTGAGACATAAATATGTAACTAGATTTTCTCAAAGATCATGAAGCCTAAGCTACATACCACCTACCGATAGGTAAAGCAAGTCATCCTCAAAAATCCTTTATTATGCACTAAAATCTTGAATCACTTGTTTAATTCATTTAAAGAGAATTTTACAATTGTTTAAACTATGGAAACAGAAAAAGACACACACATTCACAAACAGCAAGCATATGTAATCATAGCATAATGATTTCACAATGTTAACCCAGAATTTGGAGCTAAAACGAGATATGAGATTGTCTTAAGATTTGGGAAGAAAGAGAAACAAACAAAAAAAAGCCTTCCTAACAGATAAAATCAAAAGTATTCAGAATAAAAGTCAACCACCTGAAATACCAACTTGTAAGTGTAGAGCTAATGTGGCCAAGGTAGAGGCACTTCTCAGATAAAATCTAGAATTATTGTAAGCACTTCACACCTAGGACTATATGAAGAGAATACAAAGAAAACCAAAGAAATATTCTGAAGTGAGGTAGTTGATATATGAAACATAAGTTACTAGTATATAGGAGAAATTCAATAAATACATCTTAAATAAATCATCCTCTACTGAGTTAATATTATTAATTTGTTCAAACTTTAAACATTTCAAGTAACACATGAATTTTAAGTATTGATAAAATAATTGACACATGTTTAATTAATTACTCATAATTTAATTTCCGATGTTGTCTTTCAGTAGGTGGAAATCACTAGAAAGTTGGCATAAGCATCCCAAGTCATTAGTTAAATATGAACATCACTCTTCAATAATAATGTGCCTGATGGTGTATTCAACTTCTCTACTTTTAGTTAGCATGACTCAGTCCTCAGTTCTTATAAACTCTGATGCATTATCATTAGTGGGTTTACTAACCTAGAACTATGAGGACAGACTCTGTTTCATTTTTTCAAGAAGCATCTACAGCTTAGGCCTCTGTGTGTAGCTCCAAGTCAGAGATCATTTTGTTTTGTAGGCTACAGCACATATATATATGTACTTACATGCATACACACACATACATACACACATATATGCACACCAGTAGAAAAAAGAAGATAATCAATAAAATTTTTTGGTAAGAAATGGCTGTGATTTTCTCATATGCAAATTTCATAAACTAGCTAATCTATCTACAAGTCTATTTATTGGTGTAGAAAGATCAACTTTTGTTTAGAGAAAGCAAACATGGAGTTAAATTAAATTTCTTAAAAACAAGACTATTTGTGGTTAATACAAGCTTACCTTTTACCATCCTTCAGAGTAGAACAACTCCAAAGCATTAAAACTGTACATATCAAATACTTTCAATTCTGTTCTTCAAAATAGCTTTTATATCTGCCTTGCCAAAAATGCAAGATGTTCCTATTGATTGTATGTCTGCTTCACCCCACCACTTGGGAAATGATGATCATGGTGACAAAAATGGAATATAGGATCGCCAGATGGACAGAATATCATACAACATATACAAGTTTGATAGGCATTTGTTTCAATGGATTTGACACAAATATTAATATGCACTTGCTGTAAATATTAACTGTACTGTATATCTGCTATTTAATTTCTGTTAAGAGCAGGAACTTGAATTCTTCCTTATTCTTTGGTAATTTTTTGATATGAGGAGGTTAGTTTTTCTTTTTTTTATTATAATGATGTGGGGTACAATTCAGGGTTAGGTATCCAAAGTTGATTATGCAGATGCCTTTGTTGATGAGGTATGCCCCTCCCTCCCCTTACAGTTTCCCTCAACTGCCAATCCCATCCCCCTCCCCTGACAGTTTCCTACTACTACCAATCCCCTTCTTATAATATTATAATAACTTTTCAAGGTCCGCTTGTGAGTGAAAACATATGGTACTCTGTTCTTTGTTTCTGTGATAGATCATGGTATGATCAACTCTAAATCCATCCAAGTTGCTGCGAAGTTCATATGTTTGTCCTTTTTTATGGCTGCATAATATTACATTATGCATATGGACCACATTTTTTTTATCCTGTCCAGCTTTGATGGGCAACATGATTGGTTCCATGTTTTTGCTATTGTGACTGGAGCTGCAACAAACTTTCGTGTGCAGCTATCCTTTTTGTAGAATGATTTGAGTTCCTCTGGGTATATTCCCAATAGGGGAATTGCTGAGTCATATGGAAAGTCAATTTCTAGTTCTTTCAGAAATCATCACACTGGCTTTCAAAGAGTTTGCACTAGTTTGCATTCTCACCAGTAGTGTAGAATCATTCCTTTTTCTCTGCATCCTCCTCACCATCCTTGCTTGTTTTGTTAATAATGGTCATTCTTACTGGGGTTAGGTGGTATCTCAGTGTGGTTTTGATTTGCATTTCTCTGATGGTGAGTGAGGCTGAGCACTTTTTCATGTGTCTGTTGGTTGCCCATATATCTTCTTTTGAGGAGGGTCTATTCATGTCTTTTGCCCACTTTTTAATATGGTTGTTTGTTTTGTTTCCTTTTGGTGTGTTTGAGTTCCTTGTAGATCCTGGATGTTAGGCCTTTGTCAGATATACAGTTGGCAAACAGTTTTTCCCATTCTGTGGGCTGTCTTCCTGCTCTCTTGATGGTTTCTTTTGCTTTGCAGAGAAGCTTAGTTTTTCTTACCAACACTCAACCTCATCTTTAAAATACAGAAACTAATCAGATCCATCTTATTGAGTTATCATGAGGACCAAATAGTTAAATAAGTTAAATGAGTAGAAAAATAAGTGATAAATATTACTATTATTAAACCAATGTCAGTCTGTTAGCAGCTTATACATTACATTTGTTTTCGAGCCATGAATATTTAAATAGAATATATTAAATAAAATTAAAATTTTAAAAGTTTTATTTTGCTTAATTTGTAATGCCATGTGCTTCAGTGCTTACCTTTAAAAAGTAAGCCCCTAGGGCAAGAAATGTATATTACAAATTTAATTCTGTATCAAATCTCACACAATTGTAAACAAGGCAACATTTTTTCCTCTAAAGAGAACATTTTCCCAGTGGCAGAACAGCCTTTCTCTTACTTGCCAAACACTACATATCTGCCCCTGTTACTCTTCTAACTTCTAAAGGTAAGTTTGGAGACTTTGAGTTATGATGTGCTTCTGTTCCCTGAATTGCAACATATGCTCGCCTGAGGAAGTTTGTAAACCTTTGTTAATATTAATGAAACGATCTGGGGGCATCGGTAGCCCAGAGAACAAACTTTGTCTTCATGGGCTACACCACATCTTCTCATTAAACATGGGGAAACTTCATCTTACATTCAATTACAGATGCCTAAATAATATTGCTTTTCCCCTGGCAATCCAAGCTTTTCAAGCATTAAGCAGGGAAACTAAAAGTTATCTTTTCTTTCTAAATAGCATTCATTTCTCATGTTCAGTCACAAAATGCTGTCAACTAGCTATGAGTGTGTAAGTGACTCACTGGTCAGGAATATGCCACAATGCTCTTTTGAGAAATGATGAATGACTTAAAACTCATGATCTGAAATAAAACTTGGATCCCTAAGGGTAATTGAAGGGTTTATCTGCAACAGCTCACAGAAAGCAGTATACTATTGGTTATGTACTCTTCAGGCAGGTTTATTCCAGGTTTTTGGCTTCTCCTGGGTTTTATACATTAAGTTATTCCTCTTTGGGGAACCAGATATCTATCTAGAGTCATAAACATGACATTAATAAGACAGTATCCTGGGTTGTGTTTATTAAGCTACTATGCCCATGAACTCAAACTTTTCCATTTTAACTAAACCTTCACAAAATTTGAGAAATTCTTGTATTCATCTCTATTCTGCCTTCCATACCACACCCCCACAAAACACTAACCCTAACCTTAACCCTGACACTCCCCGCTTACCTCCTGTACCATGGCTTCCCTTTCCTAGCAGACAAGAGCTTCTGCTTCCAATATGCGTTGTATGATTCTACTTTTCTGGATGGTACAGGAGGGGAGGGAAGAAATGGACATTTTTTAAAAGCCTACTATTATAATGCTCAAACCAGCCATAAATATTTGTTTATCTTCCCATCTTATGGATAAGAATATTTGGCCTAGGAGACTGGTGGTTTATTGAGGATCATTTACATCTAGTGCATGACAAAGCATATATTCTAGCTCAGGTGTATCTCATGCCAATGTTTAAGCCACTTTCCAAGAAGCATAGTTCTTTTGGATCAAGGCTTAGCATACTTCTACCTATGTGATGAATCCTTTCCTTCTGCCTTTTCTGAGACCTACTTTGTTCAGTTACTGATTTTCCTGCCCACATTTTCAAACCTCTTTTTTTTTTTTGCCTCTCATAGCAAAAACACAACAAACAAAAACTACCTTCAATTCTCCTATACTTTTATGCATCTTGATCTTTTTTTCCTTCTTAAAAAAAAAAACAAAAAAACCCCCACTATTTTAGATCCAGAGGGTATTCATGCATGTTTGCTACATGGGCATATTGTGTGGTGGTGAGGATTGGGTCTCAGGGGGCCCATTCTCCAAATAGTGAACATTGTGCCTGTAGGTAGTTTCTGAACTCTAACCTCCCTCCACCCTTGTTATTGTCCCAGTGTCTATCATTGCCATCCTTGTGACCATTTAGCTCATTGATGGGAGTGTAAATTAGCACAACCTCTATGGAAAGCGGTATGGAAAGTATTCAAAAAAGTAAAAGTCTATCTACCACTTGACCTAGCAATCCCACTATTAAGTATCTACTGTAAGGAACAAAGGCCATTATATAACAAAGACACCTGCACCTGTGTCTTGATCATTTTTGGTAGACATTTATGTTCTCCCTTTTATTTATTTTTATTTTTATTTTTTTTGAGAAAGCAGAATTTATTGAGAGGGAAGAAAAGCTCCCACGGTGGGAGGGGACCCAAAGGGGTTGCCCCATGTTCTCCCTTTTAAAAAATTATGCATTTTTTCTGTATTTCAATTTTGATATATACTATACTTAACTAGAATAGAATTAATAATGTGAAAATAAGGGGAAAGGAGGGAGTACCACTAAGCAAAGTTCCTCTGTTTTAAAATGTGGCTTTATAGCCGGGCTCGGTGGCTCAGCCTGTAACCCCATGCTTTGGAAGGCTGAGGTGAGTGGATTGCCCGAGCCCGTGGGTTCGAGATCCGCCTGGGCAACTTGGCGAGACCCCATCTCTACAATAAATCAAAAAATTAGCCGGGCGTGGTAGCGCGTGCCTGTAGTTCCAGCTACTCGGAAGGCTGAGGTGGAAGGATCACCGGAGCCCAGCAGGTCGAGGCTTCGGTGGCCGGGAGCAGCCACTGCACTCCAGTCTGGGTGACAGAATGAGACTCCAACTCAAAAATAAAATAAAATAAAAAATAAAAATAAAAAAATGTTGCTTTTTGATATGTTCTGTTTTTGCATGTTTGCATCTGAATTTAATTTATTACTTTTTTTCTTGTTTTTCCTGTGTGCATTATAAATAGATATATACAATATATATGTTGAGATGAGAACCAATTTAAAGAATACTGGATTTAGTACCCCTTTAAAAGTAAAAAACTTTTAATATAGACAGATGTTATTATCTGAGAGTATTCTGTAGGTTTTTCTTAAATATGGCACATAATTCTATAAACTATACTAGCAGGTTGAAAAGAACACTTATCCAGATGTAGGACAAAATAATAATTGAAGAGCTGAAATTCTTTCCTCTAAATGCTTCCTTCTAATGGTATTAAACCTATGCCTTAAATGAATCTAGTTAAGGGGAAATCAAATTTATTGGCTTTAAAAGTCAAGAAGATAACTTTGCATGATAAAGGTAATGTAAAATTATCTGTGGCACACACAATAATACTTACCTAATGGTCCAATTATTTTTCTGTATCTCCTATCCTTCTTATAGAGTCATGTGACTATGCTGACCACTAAAATTGAAGAACAATGCGTGACATCTGCAGAATGAAGTAGTCAACGCCCATGTGCAACTCTCCAGTCTTTATTTCCTCTTTTGTGATAACCAAGAAAGTCACATATTTCAGGTCATGCCGCCATAGACAATAGTATTTCTCTCAGTCGGAGTCCTTGAGAAACTACAGAAAGCAAAGATTTCCTCTACACCCCACACAACCACCACATTGGCATGCACTGTATGCAAAAAATAAATGTTTGACATGCCACAGAAATACTAGGGGTTAATTTGTTAGTATAGTGTAACATTGCCATAGTGACAAATACATTGCCAATGACAGTTTGCAACAATGGTTTTATTATGCTAGATGCTTCAAAACTAACATTTTCCCTTTATCAAGACACTGCATATCATTTCTCACTCAGAAAATAAGTCTTTGGTAGAAAGAACATTATTCAGAGGGTAATTTGAACAGTAAATCAAGCTCCAAACAAAATTGCACTTATTTAAATACTTTATTTTAGATAATGCCAGGTAATTTTCAAGGTTTAAATAGTTTAATCATTTAATACTGCCAAAAACCAAAGCCATTGCACAGAATCTATTTAAAAACAATCTGTTGTATGTTCTTCTACTTTAGATGTCATATTGCTATTAAAATAAAACCCACAGACAATAATAGGCCTAAAATAACTGCAATAACTTATGAAATAAATGACCCATGAACCAAAAGTATCTACTTGACTTAGAGCCAGTGCAAGATAAAATATCAAAAGACACAGGTACATATATGTTTTCATATACTTTATTATAAAGCCATGTGTATGCTACAAAAAAAGACTTTATAAAGGCAGTCTTATTGGGAGATGTTGGAGAATAACATTATTTTCTTTATACATGCTCAGTGTACACATTATTGTAATTCACATTCCATAACTGTTTCAACTTACAAACTTCTATAAGCTTAGTATTTTAGGGAGCAATGCAGCATCTAGCATCCCTTTCTAAATTAGGGCAAAAAGCCATTCAGTAACTGATGAAAAGTAGCGTCCTAGCTTCCTCTATAGCCTGGAAGAACGTATACTGGCTCTCTCAAAACTTTGGCACTGAGAATGTGGGCTAGCTAGCTAAACTTAGCCAATTAAAAGCTACCTCTGGGAACTTTAACTTTGGTGTGTTAGTTACATAAGAATGGGAGAGATTTCAATTTATAACGTTAGGTGGCTGGGGCCGCCACATTCCTAATGCAGTGGTCTTGGTGCAAGGAGTGTTCCCCAGTATTTTGAATACTTTGTGTTCTATTTTGTAGCCTTTTAAACATTTTGCTTTATGATCCCAAGAACCTATATCAGTTTCTGTTTCTTGAAAACAAGAATACTGACTAATATCCACACAAATTCATCTTTGCAGAAGCTTATAATGTACTTTCTACATACAATTCTATGGATATGTACTGCCACACACTTCTACAAAAATAAAATATACGGCATTTTTTTCTTTTATAAGTCTTAGGAAGGATCTGAAAAAAGCCACATAATCACCCAACAGATGCTATTGAGAGTTAAAGAAACACTTTGTAAACATTATAACAGAATGAAGTACAGTCTGTTCTTTGGTTCTTAAATGAAGTTAGACCATTGAATGTTAATGAATGTTTCAATCCAGATATTTTCATCTTAGGTATACACACTCATTTAAATGAATAAATCTTATATATTAGAATTTACCTTTGAAATAAATAAAAAGTAATAATTTATTCCAAAGGAAAAAATGGTGGTCATATTATCCATCAGCTCTACTTGCAAATATCCTTATATATGGCATAGGGCATGTATAAGCAAATCCTTTGTTAAGTTGATAAAGAGGCAAACAATGTCTTATGCTCTATATATCATAAATTACATGATTTAACAATAATAAATTGTATTATATATATTCACAAACACAAGGTTGTAAAATTTGATATAATCAGTTTCTTTTAATCACTTTAAATAAAATATCCACTCTAAAGTTTGTCAGAAAGATTTTCAATTCTCTTCCAAATACTTAAATAACATGATTAGCTTTTACTGTAAGCTTTCCAACTAAAAAGTAATAGAGTGCTTAGTGTACTTTCTGGTTAACTATGATTACATAGGAACTGTTTTTGCATATATCCCTTAAAATTTCTTGCTTAAAAAAGATATATTAAACAAGAAGGAAATTTTTTAAAGACACGATTATTTCCTCAGTGTTATGTTACCTTGATTTTGAGTCCTAATTTCCATCATGTTTTACTGTAGGAAGAGGATATGATAAATTAGTCTGACCTTTTACTAAGTAGTGGGACACAGTTATTCAAAGGATTGATGCGGATATTTGAGACAAATTTCCAGATGCTAATCTGTTCCTTTCCTTATTGAAACTAAAGATCTACTCTTTTTATGCTCCCCTGCCAAGTCCAGAAATCACTAGAAACCCAGTGTGAGCAAATGTGGTGGTTCTTTTATTAACGTAGGAACATGTGACTTTCTGTTTTGATATGCTGAGTATGTCACGATGGGCCTTCTCTCCACCTGAAGAGCAGTTAACTCTCACATCTTTACTGATTCAGGTTCTTGTTTTTTTTTTTTTGTTTTTTGAAAGCAGGATTTATTGAGAGGGCAGAAATGCTCCCACAGTGGAAGGGGACCCGAGAGGGTTTCCCGTAATCAAGTTCTTAATGCACATGAACATTCTCAAGAATGTCTTATCCACTGGCACTCCTGGAAATCCTCTGATTTAAAAAACAAAACAAAACAAAACAAAAAACCTTTACTTTCCCTACTAAAGGCTGTATTCTTGAATAAATTTGAACAGAGTTGACGCCCAAAGCTTTCCTAAGAATGAGAATTCATTATACTGTTCTGTATGTGTTCTCTCTGTCTTTAAAGTTGACAGTGTA
This sequence comes from Tarsius wallacei, assembly GCA_963574415.1. Taxonomy (NCBI): domain Eukaryota; kingdom Metazoa; phylum Chordata; class Mammalia; order Primates; family Tarsiidae; genus Tarsius; species Tarsius wallacei. Next base: position 26,319 of record CAUYQG010111620.1, on the reverse strand, counting down.
CAGTCTCATACCTGAGTGTCATATGCAACTTCTGGAGGAAATTGATTTTACTTTACAGATACATCATGCCCTCTTCTTCACAAATGTTTGTTTTTTGTGTGTTTGGACACTGAAGTCCTTTATACTACACTGTGACCACTATCTTCTTGCTCTCCTTGCTGTAATTTTTTCTTCAGTGAATTATTTGAGAACTGGAATTAGTGAAGTAGTTGGAGTGATAAATTGGAGAGGGATGCAGTTCTTTCATTGTCTCAGATTGGTTAAAATTCTCAGTTCTTTGAAGTTTTTCCCATTGGCTTTATTTTCTAACAGTTATTCATCTTTTCTAACCTTTTCAGGTTTGTCATATTTTCATTCTAGGCCTGAATTCTCTATTCCTACTTCTGCTGTATGAATTTCTTTTTTTTTCTTTTTTCTTTTTGTAAGCTCCTTCAAAAAAAATGGATTTAAAAAAAAAAAAACATTCTTTATATATTGTAGAGCTTTTATGTGGCCATAATTAGCTTGGCAAAATAGAACTGAAAAAATACATACTATAACTCTAATATGCTAAACTCATATGCAGGAAACACACCATTTATCACCTATCATATGATCCATGTATTTCTATGGTCCATGAGAGATAAAACAACACAGTGCTTGCTTTCAAGTTGTTTCCATGTATTAGAGAATTTTTTTTAACTTCATTACAGGAGGAAATATAATAAATGAAATCATCAAATGTTAGTCTTGAATGTTTTTTATCTCTATCACTACCATTAATAATGAAGTTTCATTTCAGAATCTACAAAAGTGTGAACATTTTTAGATGTTGGTTCATAGTATTCCTAATTAATCTTTTTTTTTTTTTTGAGTCAGAGTCTCACTCTGTCTCTCAGACTGGAGTGCAGTGACAAGCTCTCAGCCACTGCAGCTTCAATCTGCTTGGCTCAGGTGATCCTTCCACCTCAGCCTTCCAAGTAGCTGGAACTACAGGCATGTGCTACCATGCCCACCTTATTTTCTGATTTATTGTAGAGGTGAGGTTTCACCAAGTTGCACAGGCTGGTCTCGAATCCCTGAGCTCAGGCAATCCTCTTACTTTAGACTCCCAAAGTGCTGGGATAATGTGTCCAGTTCCTAATTAATCCTTTAAAGTCAATGATTGTACGTATAATGGATGGGAAAATATTGTGTAAGCATTTGTTCACACAGAACTGACTTCTTTAGAACATAACTATAGTACTCTCTTACAGGTGCTAATTAATTGCTACTGTCTGAATACAATCCTCTTTAAATTTTCTAGTATTTAGATTGCCTTCATATTCTGTGCTCTGAATTATTTGGAAATTGTTCTTGTTTTTCTGTCACTAGAGCTTTTCTTTGTCTAAGATCAGAGTAGTTGAATGGTTTAAGTGGAACAAAGCAAATATATAAATTAAAACTGACAATAACCACTGGAGAGTACTCTCAAATTAATCCAGGTGATTTATGTGACTTATCAACATTTATTGTAATTTGAAGAATGCATTTCTTGGGAAACCTCGCTGGCTACTTAGATCTCCACAGGGTGGCAGTAAGTTGGTGTTATCACTATATGGCATAATCTGCTTCCGTAATGACCAGTTATTCATCTTAGAAATGTGATTACCTTAGTGCAGCCAGGGACAACTAACTCAATGATAGTTATAAGTCATGCATAAAAATCAGAATATTAATTTTTTATTTTACCAAATATCTTATAATAAGTATCAATTAGATTGACATTCATTGATCATACTTTGTTTATAGTCAGATCTACTTCATGATTCAAATTAAGCTCATAAGGTTTCTTAAATATGTGTGGAATTTATCAAAGGAAGTTATGAATGATATTTATATTTATTACAGTTTGTTCCCCAAAAGCCTGAAGTGACTATCTCTACTAATATGTTTGTGTTTTGCCCATCCCATACACTAAATACTTTGAAATATTACTACTATGATTATGATTACTGCTACTATTGCTACTGCTTCTACTAGCTATTCTTAATATTTCTACGTGGAAAGATGTTCATTAGCATAACTCTTGAGATTCTTCCATGTCTTCTGTCTTTCATATACTCTATAGATATACTGTAAGTAGGAAATTGGTCTGATTGGTGTGTTTTGAAGGAAAATAAAAACAAGGCTAGATCAACCTTTTAATTTCTTTTCTCTTTCTCTTGGAGACTTCAGAGGCAACATAAATACTGCTTTGTTTTCCATGTTTTCCATGCTGTGAATCTTACTGAAGTGAGCCTGTCAGTGGGGAGAGCTTCTTAGGTCTGGTGCTGCTGTTATTGATTGCAAAATTCTACCTAAATCTAGAGCACTGTATGTTTAAGTATACCTGTCTATATACATAAGCCTTAATGATTAAGACTCATTTTAGCTTTATTCATATTAAGGCAATCATCTTTTCTGCATCTGCCTCACTCTGCCTTATTAATAAATTTGTTCAGCATTCAGTTGGAAAAGATGTATATTATTTATTGGGTCCTACTATATTTTCCATTCATTGAATACTTATCACATACTAAAGTGTTTTTCATAGATGAGGTAGCTACTTTTACTATCACTATTTCATAGATGTGAACAGTAAAGACATGAAAAGTTAAGAAATCAGTTGATCACACTACATATGTTAGCTATTTATATCTGTATAACAAATTACTGCAAAATTTAGTGGCTTAACACAGCATCAATTTATTATTACACATTTTGTGTGAGTCAGCATTGTAGCTATATCTTAGTTAAGTCCTCTGCTATGGGTCTTCTCAAGAGGCTGTAACAAAGTTGTTGACCAAGGGACTGCAGTTTCATTTGAAGGTTCAACTGGAGAAGTATCTATTTCTTAGCTCATTCAGCGATTATTGACCCCATTCAGTCCCTTACAAGCTGCTGTTATCTACAGGTCAACTTCAGTCTATTGTTACCTGGACTTCTCCATGGCAACTTGCTTTATCAAATCATGGAAATTGAGAATGGAGATGTTCTGTGAGCAAGATGACTGTGGTCATCTTCTGTAAACCTATCATAAAAGTGGCATCCCATCACTTTTGCTGTGTTGTATTTGTTAGATTCAAGACATGAATGCACAATACAGGAAAGAAAATTACACAAGGACATAACTACCATAATTTGGGGGACATTTAGAGACCATCTTAGAAGTCAGCCTACCACACTTTGACTAAATGCATGAGTCAGGATTTGAATCCAAGTATTCTAACTTCAGAGCCCATATTCCCAGTCACAGTGGTGGATTACATTGATTCTATGACTCAAACTCTATAATTCATCATTTCCAACCTTCCAATCCTAGCAAACCAACATCTAATAAACAGAGTCTTCTTTAGAAGATTTAGATCAGCAGACAAAATACCCGTTAAGCTATCAAAAATTTCTAAAAAGATAGAGAAGTTCATTATATAATAATAAAAGCTTTCATCTTTCAACGAGAAATATCCATGAAAAACATATATGCATCCAACATAGGAGAACCAACTTTCATAAAATAGCTTCTAGGTAAACTAAAAAAAGATATTGGCTTTAACACTATCATACCTAAGGACTTAAATATACCACTAACAACCCTACACAGATCATCAAGACAAAAAATTAACTAGGAGATCAGAAACTCAATGTGACGCTTCACCAAATGGAATTAATTGATACCTACAGAATAGTCCACCCAACAACCAGAAAATATACCTTCTATTCATCACCACACGGAACGTACTCTAAGATTAACCACATCCGTGGCCATAAATCAAGCATAAACACATTTCATAAGATTGAAATACTGCCTTGTACCTTCTCAGACCACAGTGAAATAAAAATAAATATCAACACCAACAAAGATTCCTCAAATTCCACAAAGACATGGACACTAAACAGCATGATGCTAAACAACTTGTAAGTCAACACAGAAATCAAAAACGGAAGTTAAAATATTCCTGAAACAAATGAAAACAAAGAAACATCTTACCAAAATCTCTGGGATACCAAGAAAGCAGCACTAAGAGGAAAATTCATATCTTTATGAACACACATGAAGAAAATAGAAAGATCATAAGTTAACAACCTAACAAATCACCTAAGGAAGCTGGAAATCAAGACCACCAAACTGAGATCAGGAAGATGGTGGCCAGGCTAGTCAGACTATGTGAATCACCATGTGAGCGAATGAGTGTATAGAAAATTTTGTGTATGTGCTGGTGAGTGAGTGGATCTGTGAGTGGCTGACTGAGTGAGGGCTAGGGAGCTAGTGGCCAGGGCTTTCCTGCAACAGTGGCTGTGGCCACAGTGACTGGGCTTGGACCCTAGCAATTCCTGGGACACAGAAGCCAAGTGCCATTTTCTTTTTCTTTTTTTTTTAAACCAAAAAACCCTCTCTGGGAAGAAAATTCTGGGAGAGACTGTCTAAGTGGGGCTCATGAGAGGGTGGCCTTGCCCCTGGTGCAACAGCTGTTACTGCAGCTTCTCTATTTCGTCCCTGGCTCTTCCTAGGCCAGGCACCATTATTTTTTGTCTTTTGTTTTTAAATGGACAGAAGTTTTCCTTTGAAAAAGCAGCAGGGAATAACTATCGCTGCAGGCTTTCCCTCACCATTGAAGTAGGAGAGAGATTGCCGGCTCCTGACTTTGTTTCATTACTTCAGCACCTGACAGGGCTCTGGCAGGGGCTGCAGAGGAAGTACAGAGGCAAGACCCCATGGAAGAGGACAAGAGAGGCACCCCACCACCATCTTGAAGGTGGGGAAGGAAAGTGCTCCGACTTGCTCACCATGGAGCGACAAACCCAATTTCTGTGACTGGGGAATCAACTACTCAGGGATTGATCCTGGCCCAGAGGGAATATCCTGAGAGCACAAACTTCAGAAGGATCTGATTAGTGCTGAGTTTCAGGCGCCTCACCCCCTACCCTGATCCAGCCATGGGACAAAGGGTTTGGCCAGAAAAGGACAAGAAAGAATGCCAAAGAGATCAATGGTGAGTTCGGGGCTGACCCAAACCCCCTCCTCCCTAGCAATTCTCTGAACACTGGACCCACACAGCTGGGCCATGACTGAGAGGGACAAACCCAGGCAGAGCTTGGACATCAGTCACAATAGGAGAACTCCATTCCGGGATAGACCTGGCTGGGGCACCCCTGATGAAAGTACATACCCAGGGAAGAGACAATCCCATACCTCCCAACAGGAGGAGATCTCCCTGACCAAAGAAGAGTGAGAGGGGACGACTACAGAACCACCCACCTCCACAGCCCTCCTCCTTCCCTGCTTTGTTCCCTGAGGAGAGAGCCCTGGGGAGAGAGTGATAGAGGTGGCTCTGCATCTGCATGAGAGACCTGATTAGAGGAACAATTGCAGAGCCTGCAACAAGAGGGCATTTTTTGTTTGTTTGTTTTGTTTACAATTATTTATTAATTTTTAAAAAAATTTTGACTATTCATCTATTTTTAAAATTATTTTCCTTTGTGCATGAATGTGTATGTAAGGGTTTGATGTGCATCCCCGCTCCAATTTTTTTTTTTCTTTTCTTTTTCTGTTTCTTTCTTCTTTTATTTGTCGTTTTCTGTTTATGTGTGTACGTGAATAAGTGAGTGTTCGTCTTTCGATTTTCTTGTTGGATTTAGCTCTTTTGTTTTTCTGGGCTTTTTTATATTCATTTTTTATAGTTTAAGGTGTGTGTCAATCTATGTGTGAGGGCTCGACCTGAATCCCTTTCTTTTCTTTTCTTTTTTATAAATTTTCCTCTGGTTATTCTGTTTTTCTTCAATTTTTTAAATTTTTATTATAAAGATGTGGGGTACGATTCAGGGTTAGGTATACAAACATTGATCATGCAGGTACCCCTGTTAATGAGGTATGCCCCTCCCTCCCCTAGCAGTTTCTCTCAACTGCCAATCCTACCACCCCCCACCAACAGTTTGCCATTACTGCCAATCACTTTATTATAGCATTATAATTGTTCAAGGTCCTCTTGTGAGTGAGAACATATGAAACTCTGTTCTTTGTTTCTGTGATAAATCACTGAGTGTGATCAACTCCAAATCCATCCAGGTTGCTACAAAGTATATATATTTGTTGTTTTTATGGCTGCATAATATTCCATTGTGTATATGTACCACTTTTTTTTTTTATTCAGTCCAGCTTCGATGGGCAACATGGTTGGTTCCATGTTTTTGCTGTTGTGAATAGGGCTGCAACAAACATACGTGTGCAGGTATCTTCTTTGTAGAATAATTTGAGTTCCTCCGGGCATATTCCCAATAGGGGAATTGCTGGGTCATATGGAAGGTCAATTTCTAGTTCTTTCAGAAATCTCCTGACTGTTTTCCACCATCAGTGTAGAAGTGTTCCTTTTTCTCCACATCCTTGTCAGCATCTGTTGTTGTTTGTTTTATTAATAATGGCTATTCTTACAGGGGTTAGGTGGTATCTCAATGTGGGTTGATTTGCATTTCGATGATAATGAGTGAGATTGAGCACTTTTTCATGTGTCTGTTGACTGCCCGTATATCTTCTTTTGAGAAGGGTCTATTCATGTCTTTTGCCCACTTTTTAAAGGAGCTGTTTGTTTTTTTTCCCCTTCAGTGCATTTGAGTTCCTTGTAGATCCTAGATGTTAGGCCTTTGTCAGATATACAGTTGGCAAATACTTTTTCCTATTCTGTGGGCTGTCTACCTGCTCTCTTGATGGTTTCTTTTGCTTCGCAGAAGCTCGTTAATTTGATGAGGTCCCACTTATCTATCTTATTTCTTAAGGTATCGGCGTTTAGGGTTCTGAATAGGAATTGGTTTCCAGTTCCAATTTCCATAAGAGTGTCTCCTGCGTTTTTGAAGATTCTTATAGTTTGAGGTTTTACATTTATGTCTTTGATCCATTTAGAGTTAATTTTTATGTACAGTGATAGGTAGGGGTCCTGTTTCAATCTTCTGCGTGTGTTCAGCCAGCACCATTTACTGAATGGGTTTTCCTCTCCCCAGTAGTTGTTGTTGGAGGCTTTGTCAAAGATGAGTTGGTTGAGGAATTGAGGCTTTGCTTCCAGAATCTCTATCCTGTACCATTGGTCTATGTGCCTGTTTTTATACCAATATCACGCTGTTTTGATTACTGCAGCCTTATACTAGAGTTTGAAGTCGGGAAGTGTGATACCTCTAGCTTTTTTTCTCTTGCTAAGGATTGTTTTGGTTATTTGTGGTCATTTATGTTTCCATATAAATTTCTGTATTGTCATTTCCAGGTCTGAGAAGAATGATGTTGGTAAGTTAATGGATATGGCATTGAATCTGTAGATTGTCTTTGGTACAATGGACATCTTAAAAATGTTGATTCTTCCTGTCCATAGGTATGGTATATTTTTACACTTGTTTGTGTCTTCTTGGATTTCTTTGAGCAGTGTTTTGTAATTCTCATTGTAAAGGTCTTTCAATTCTCTGGTTAGGAAGATGCCGAGGTATTTCATTTTTTTGTGTGTTTGTGTGACTATTGTGAATGAGATCGTGTTTTTTATTTGGGTCTCTGCCTGCTTGTTGTTGGTGTATAGGAATGCAACCGACTTTTGCACATTTATTTTGTACCCTGAGACTTTGCCAAAGCCCTTCGTCAGTGCAAGCAGATTTTTGACAGATTCTCTTGGATTTTCAATGTATAGGATCATATCATCAGCAAAGAGTGATAACTTGACTTCCTGTTTTCCTATTTGGATAGCCTTGATTTCCTTCTCTTGGCTACTTGCCTGGGCTAAGACTTCCAACACAATATTGAACAAGATGGGTGAGAGTGGGCAGCCTTGAATTGCTCCATTTTTCAGGGGAAATATTTCTAGTTTCTATCCACTTAGCAATATGTTAGCTGTGGGTTTATCATAGATTGCATTTACTATTTTGAGGTGTTTGAGAGTTTTTATCAAGAAGGGATACTGGATTTTTTCAAAAGCTTTTTCTGCACCTAATGAAATAATCATGTGGTTCTTATTTTTACATCTGTTTATATATTTAATGACATTTATAGTCTTGTGAATGTTGAACCATCCTGGGAATGAAGCCTGCTTGGTCATGGTGGATAATTTTTGAGATGTGTTTCTGAATCCCATTTGCTAAGATCTTGTTGAGGATTTTTGCATCTATGTTCATAAGGGATATTGACCTGTAGTTCTCTTTCTTTGTTGCATCTTTACCCGGTTTGGGTATCAGTATAATGTTAGCTTCGTAAAATGATTGGGGGAGAATTCCATCTTTCTCAATTGCCTGGAATACTTTCAATAGGATTGATGTCACCTCTTCCTTGTACGTTTTGTAGAATTCTGCTGGAAAGTCATCCGGTCTAGGGCTTTTTTTTGTAGATAGTTTTCATATGACAGAGTCAATTTCCTGGATTGCTATTGGTCATTTAGTGTCTCAATGTCTTCTTGTTTCAACTTGGGTAGGTTGTGTAATGTGAGAAAGTTCTCCTTTTCATTTAGGTTATCATGTTTGTTTCCATATAGGTGTACATAGTAATCTCTAATAATCTTTTACATTTCTGCAGGATCAGTTGTGATTTGATCTTTTGTATTTCTGATTGTGTTTATTTGGACTTTTTCTCTCTTTTTCTTGGTCATTCTGTCTAGGGGACCGTCAATCTTTCTTTCAAAGAACCAGCTTTTTGTTTTGTTGATGTATTCTATGATATTTTTGTCTTCTATGTCCCGTATTAGGGCTCTTATTTTTGTGATTTGGATTCTTCTGCTAAAGTCGGGGTTTTGGTGGTCTTCTCTTTCCAGCTCCCTTAGGTGATTTGTTAGGGTCTCCACTTGTGATCTTTCCATTTTCACGATGTGTGCTCGTAGAGATATAAATTTCCCTCTTAAAACTGATTTCTTGGCATCCCAGAGGTTTTGCTAGGATGTTTCTTAATTTTCCTTTGTTTCCAGGAATCTTTCAATTTCTTCTTTGATTTCAGTGTTGACCCAGTAGTTGTTCAGCATCATACTGTTTAGTGTCCATGTCTTTGTGGGCTTTGGGGAAATTTTGTTGGTGTTGATATTTATTTTTATTTCACTGTGGTCTGAGAAGGTTCATGGCAAGATTTCAATCTTATGAAATTTGTTTATGTTTAATTTATGGCCAATGATTTGGTTGTTCTTGGAGTACGTTCCACGTGGTGGTGAGTAGAATGTATATTCTGTGGTCATTGGGTGAAGTGTTCTGTAAGTATCAATTAAGTCCATTTGTTCAAGAGTATCATTGAGGTTCTGGGTGTCCTTGCTGATTTTTTCTCTTGATGATTTGTCTAAGGTTGTGGGTGTGGTATTAAAGTCCCCAGCTATGATATTGTGAGAGTCAATCTCTTTTTTAAATTTGCCTAGAAGCTGCTTTGTGAACATTGGTGCTCCTATGTTAGGTGCATATATGTTTAAGATGGATATTTCTTGTTGATGGATTGAAACTTTTATCATTATATAGTGACCTTCATCTTTTTTGATTTTTGATAACTTAAAAGGTATTTTGTCTGAGATTAAGATTGCAACTCCAGCTTTCTTTTGTGTTTCATTTGCCTGAAAATTTGTTTCCCACCCTCTTACTTTGAGTCTGTGAGTGTCCTTTCTGGTTAGATGAGTCTCTTGGAGACAACATATTGTTGCCTCATGATATTTTATCCATTTTGCCATTCTGTGTCTTTTCAGTGGTGCATTTAGTCCATTCACATTCAGGCTAATTATTGAAATGTGAGGGTTTATCTTTATCATGATGTTCTTATAGAGTTGTTGTTGTACTTGTTTGTTTATTGTCTTTCTTTTGTTTTTGGGGGGTTGGTTCATGTGTGTTTTCAATCATTCCTGCACTCTTGTGAAGAACATTGTTGTTCTTTTTCCCTTTTCTTCTGTGTTCAATTCTTTTTAAAGAGTTTCTTGTAGGGTTGGTCTGGAGGCAGCATAAGTTCTTAGGGATTGGATGTCTGGGAAAGATTTTAATTCTCCCTCACTGATGAATCTTAACTTGGCTGGGTAGGCTATTCTTGGTTGAAAATTGTTTATCTTTGAGAACTTTGAATATTGGACTCCAAGCTTGCCTAGCCTGAAGTGTTTCTGTAGATAAATCTGCCGCTATTCTGATTGGTCTTCCCTGGTAGGTAGTCTGACCTTTTTCTCTGACTGCTTTTAGGATATTTTCTTTTATGCCTTCTTTGGTGCAGATTATTATGTGCCTAGGAGTTGGTCTTCTCATTTATTGTCTTGCTGGAGTTCTCTGAATTTCTTGTGTTTGAATTTTTGCTTCATTAATGAGGTGAGGAATGTTTTCTTGAATAATTTTATGGAATGTTTGTTCTAGGATGGTCTCTGTCTCTCTTTTTGCCTCAGGAAGGCTAATTACTCTTAGGTTCATTCTCTTGACATAATCGCTCAACTCTTGAAGGTTTTGTTCTGTCTTTTAAGCTTCTTTTCTGTTTTTGACAGTTTGGTTTAGTTCTATATTTTGGTCTTCAAATTCTGATATTCTGTCTTCTGCTTGGCTAAGTCTGCTTTTCATGCTTATTAGTTTGTTGTTAATTTCAATCACAGTATTCTTTACTTCTGTTATCTCATTTATCAACTTCTTCCTATTTTCCTCTTGTCTCTCCTCCATTCTTTTTATTTTCTCTATTCATGTCTTGATATCTGGGTTTGTAGTATGTGACTAGTCATTCTGGGGGCTTTTCATTGTTTGTATTACAAAGTCTGTTTTCTCAATATCTGATCTCCCAGGGGCTGTGTGAGATCTATATTCTTTTGATTTTTCTTCATTTGTGTAGATTTGCCTCCCCACTTTTTCCTCCCCCCACCCCCTGTCTTCTTTAAATCTGTTGTTCATGGGTGACAGGGTTGCTTTTTGCTTCTGTTTGCTCAATCTGCTATTCTTCCTTATGTGAATCTTCTGACTTTGTTCAATTCTGAGGCTGAACTGTAGGTTGAAGGTTATACCTTTTGCAGCTTTGAGATTTATTTGAGGGGGGAGCTGTGATTCAAAATTTATCTGCAGATTCCAGTATTCACTGACAGGTGTATGGATACACTGAATCCTGCTGCCCACTCCCTTGTAATCTGTTCATGAAGTGGGGGTATTGGTTTGTTCCCTGTAAGTAAAATGATGTAAGAAAAGGGAAGGAAATGGAACAGGGAGGGGAAAAGTGGAAGGTGGAGACAGGAGAGTAAAAGGGAGAACAGACAGAGGTCCCCACTAATAAATGAAAATAGACCTGAAGACAGATAAGAGTAAGAAAAAACAAAAACAAAAACAAACAATCAAACAAAAAATACAACAGTGACAACAACAAACAAACTAGGACATACAATCATACAGACACACAAGCTGACCAACCTCCTTAAGATGTACTATTCTCCTACACAAATTGAAGTCTTAGCTCCCAAGTTGGAGGTTGGGCAGGGCTGGGTGGGCGAGGCACTGCAGGTCTCTGCAAGGTCACAGGACTCCAGATGATCTCAGGTTCTACTGTAGCTGGGTCCAGCTGGAGGAGGCAGAGTGCGATGTTGTAGGTGGGCGTGTCACATCTGGCTTGGGCCTCCTTTTCTTTCTTTGTTCTTAGGTCCCAAGCTGGAGGCTGCGCAGAGCTGGGTGGACTCATGGAGCAATGTAGGTCTCTGCCTGGTCTCGAGCTGCAGCTGGTCTCTGGTCCCTGTGGTCAGGGATGAGTCGGGGGGAGATGGAGTGTGAGACTGCCAGGCGTTGCTGGTCAGAGTAGCTGGGGGTGGGGCGGTATAGCCGACAAGGGAGCCCAGAGCTCCATGGTGGGGGGAGCCGCAGGCCTCCCTGGGCAGTGGAGGCTTGGGGCGGGGCTGGGTGCTGTAGCCAGGGAAGAAGCCTGGAGCTCCGTGGGTGGCAGTGGCTTGGGGCAGGGTGGGGCACTTCGGTCTGGGAGGGGGCCTGGATCTCTGAGGCATGGACGCTGAGAGCCTCCTGGGGTGGGCAGCAGCGGCTTGAGGTGGGGCTGGGTGCTTCACACAGGGAGGGGTCCCGGAGCTCTGAGGGGTGGCACGGAGGACCTCTGCAGGCTGCAGCGGCTTTGGACCTGATGGGATGCTTCAGTCAGGGATGGAGCCCATAGCTCCCAGGGGCAGGCACCTAGAGACTCCGTGGGGGGCAGTGACTTGTGGTGGGGCTGGGTGCTTCAGCCATGGAGGGGGCCTGTAGCTCCGAGGCACGGGTGCCAAGGGCCTCCGCGGGCCCTCCCCCACTTTCTATTTTTCTCTTTCTGAGTCTCCAATGTTCATTATGTCATTTTATGTGCCTTTGCAGATCCTTAGTTTAGCTTCCACTTGTAAATGAAAACATGCAATGTTTGGTTTTCCATTCCTGCATTATTTCACTTATGATGATAGTCTCTCCAATTCCATTCAAGTTGCTGCAAAAGACATTGTTTTATTTTTTATATAGCTGAATAGTATTATAGATATAGATGACATCGATATAGACATACATATAGACATAGACATAGATGATATATATAGATAGATATAGATATAGATATAGATATAGATGGGCAGGGACCCAACAAAAAACAGAATTATTTTTTGGAGGGCAGGCCCCTGGTAGTACAATCTTCCCTCTCTAGGTAAGTGTTTTAGGGACCCATTGGCATCAGTGTATCAGCTAGCATTGTTGTGAGAGACCGCGTTCAACTTCAGTGAAGTTTTTATTTTTATATTCTTTCAACATGTTTGCATTGCCTCCAGCAGTGTAGAAGCGTTCCCTTTTCTCCACATCCTCACCAGCATCTGTTGTTGTTTGTTTTATCGATCGTGGCCATTCTTGCTGGGGTTAGGTGGTATCTCAATGTGGTTTTGATTTCCATTTCTCTGATAATTAGTGAGGCTGAGCATTTCTCTTTTTTTTCTTTTTCGAGTTGGAGTCTCACTGTGTTTCCCAGGCTGGAGTGCAGTAGCATGCCAACAGCCACCCCAGCGTCAACCTGCTGGGCCCAGGCAATCCTTCCACAGGGCTCAGGCAATCCTTCTGCCTCAGCCTTCCAAGTAGCCAGAACTACAGGCATGCACAACCATGCCCGAATAACTTTTTCATTTATTGTAGACACATGGTCTCACCAAATGGCCCAGGCAAGTCTCAAACCTGTGGACTCAGGCAATCCTCTTGCCTTGGCCTCCCAAAGTGCTGGGATTGCAGGCATGAGCCACTGCATCCGGCCTTGGCTGATCATTTCTTCATGTGTCTGTTAGCTGTTCGTGTGTCTTCTTTTGAGAAGTGTCTATTCATGTCTTTTGCCCACTTTTTCATAAGGCTATTTGTTTGTTTGTTTTCCATTTTGGCACATTTGAGTTCCTTGTATATCCTACATGTTAGGTCTTTATCAGATATACAGTTGGCAAATATTTTTCCCATTCTGTGGGCTGTCTCCCTGCTCTCTTGATGGTTTATTTGGCTTTACAGAAGTTTTTCAGTTTGATGAGGTCCCACTTGTCTATCTCATCTCTTATGGCATGGATACCTAGAGTATTGATGAGGAATTGGTTGCCTATTCCAATTTCTGTGAGTGTTTCCTGTGTTTTCTAAGATTCTTATAGTTTGAAGTTTTACATTTATGTCTTCTTTGATCCATTTTGAGTTGATTTTTGTGTATGGTGATAGGCAAGTGTCCTGTTTCAATCTTTTGCATGTGGTCAGCCAGTTTTTCCAGCACAATTTACTGAATAAGTTATCCTCTCCCTAGTGGCTATTGCTGAAGACTTTGTCAGAGATGAGTTGGTTGAGAAATTGAGGGTTTGCTTCCAGACTCTCCATCCTGCTTTTATGTCTATATTAGTGAAAGATATTGGTTTGCAGTTTTCTGATCTTGTAATGTCTGGCTTTGTTATTAGCATGATGCTGGCTATAAAAAAATTAGATGTATTTTTCTGCTTCTATATTCTGGAGAAATTCTAGGGAATTTTTATAATGTTTTTAAACATTTGGTAGTATTTACTATTGGATCCATATGGTGTATTTAACTTATGTTTCGGATGGTTATTATTGATTCAATTTATTTAATAGATACAGGCTCATTCAGGGTGTTCATTTCTTTATGTGTAAGTTTTGGCAGATTGTGACTTTCAAAGAAAGTCCATTTTACCTCAGTAGCAAATCTGTAAACATAGAGTTGTTCATATTCCTTTATTACCTTTTAATGTCCATGGAATCTGTAGTGATGTCTCTACTTTCATTTCTGATAGTAATTTGTGTCTTAGTTAGTCTGTCTAGAGGCTTATTAATTTCATTGATCTGCTTAAAGAACCAGTTTTGGTTTTATAGATTTTCTATAATGAGTTCCTGTTTATACTTTCATTGATTCTTGCTCCAATTTTTATTTATTTTTTTCTACTTGTTTTATAATTAATTTGCTCTTCTTTTTTCTATTTTTAAAAGTGAAGTTTACATTATTGACTTTAGACCATTTTTTAATATTTGCATCCAGTGCTACAAAATTCCCTCTACTGCTTTTGCTGCATACCACAGACCTAGATAAGCGGCATTTTCATTTTTATTTAATTCAAAATATTTTTAAATTCCTCTTGAAATTTCTTCTTTGACCTATGTATTCTTTAGAAGTGTGTTTAATTTCCAGGTATTTGGGAATTTTCCAAATGTATTTTTGTTTTTGAGTTATAGTTTTTTTCCATTGTGTTCTGAGTTCAGACATTGTATGGCTCCTATCATTTGTTAAGATGATTTTATGGCTCAGAGTGTTGTTTCTCTTGATAAATGTTCCATGTGAGATTGGGAATGTGTTAGCATTCCATATCTTTCTTCACCCATTTACTTTTAATTTATACAAATCTTTATACTTAAAGTGGGTTTATACAAATCTTTATGCTTAAAGTGGGTTTTTGGTGGACATCATACAGTTGAGTTTTGTTTTTTATTCCAAAACTATCCAGTTTTTAGTTGGTGTATTTAGACCTTTGACATTTATTGCAATTATAGATATAGTTGAATTAATATCTACCATATGTGTTGCTTTTAAAAAAATTTACTGCTCTTGTTCTGATTCTATTTTTATCTTCTATTCTTTATCTTCCTTTTGTGTTATGGAGCATTTTATATGATCATGTATTTATTTTTTCTTAGTTATACTTCTTAAAAAGTTTTTTAGTAGTTGCCTTAGAATTTGCAATATACATTTACAACTAATCCAGGTCCATTTCCAAACAACTCTATACTGCTTTGAAAATAGTGCATTTACCTTATAATAACAAAATAATACTTACTGATGCTTTTTTCCCATTCCTTATATTATTGCTGGTCATTCATCTCACTTATACATAAGCACGTACATAAACACAATGTTATTATTATTTTAAGCAACTTTATCACTTAGATCAGTTGAGAATAATACAAATTAAAATTTTAATTTTGCCTTCATTTTTTCCTTCTCTGATTCTCTTCCTATCCTAATGTAGATTCAAGCTTTGACCAATATAATTTTTTTTTCTCCCTGATATACTTCTTATAACATTTCTTGTAAAGCAAGACTGCTAGTAGCATATTCTCTCAATTTGTGTTGGATTGGAGAAAGTCTTCTTCACTTATTTATTTTATCATTTTTATTTTGTTTTCATTTGACACATAATTGTACAAATTTGTAAGGTACAGTGTGATGTTTCAAAACATGTAGACATTGTATAATGATCAAATGATAATAGTTAGCAAATCCATCCCTTCAAACATTTATCTTTTATTTGCGATTAGAACATTAAGAATCCCTTTATCTAGTTATTTTGAAATAACCCCTATAATAGTGTTTACTATAGTAGCCATACTGTGCTATATAGAACACCAGAAATTATTTATCTTACCTAAATGTAATTTTGTACCTATTAGCTGATCTTTCACCATCATCTCTTTCCCCTTATGCTCCCAGTCTCTGGTAACCACTATTTTACCCTGTATTTCTTTGAGATCAGCTTTTTTAGACTCTCTAAATGAATGATATTGTACAGTTTTTATTTTTCAGTGCCTGGCTTATTCCACTTAATATTATTCACTCCATGTTTATGTATGTTGTCACAAATGATAGGACTTCTTTTTTATTGCTAAGTAGTATTCTATTTTGTATATATATCACATTTCCATTATCAATTTTTTTATTGATGAACACGTAGATTGAGTCCATATCGTGGCTATTGTGAATAGTGCTATAGTAAGCAGGGAGTGCAGAGATCTCTTTGACATACTGATTTTATTTTCTTTTAATAAGTACTTAGCGTGAAATTGTAGAATCATATGATTGTTCTAGTTTTAAATTTTTTGAGAAATCTCCATACTATTTTCCACAACGACTATACAAATTTACATTCCTTCCCAACAACAGTGTATAAGTGTTTCCTTTTCTTCACATCCACACCAGCATTTGTTATTTTTTGTGTATTTTTTAACAGCCATTCTAATTGGTGTAAGGGGATATTTTATTATGGTTTTGGTTCACATATGTCTAATAATTAGCATTGTTGAGTATTTTTTCATGTACCTGCTGGCCATTTGCATGTCTTTTTCTTTTGGAAATGTCTATCAAAACCTTTGACCCTTTAAAAATCATATTGTTTGCTTTTTTTATTATTGAGTAGTTTTTATTTCTTATGTTTTGAATATTAACCCCTTCAGATGCATAGTTTGTGAATATTTTCTCCCACTCTACAAGCTGATTCTTTGTTCCCTTGATTATTTTTTGTTGTATAGAAGCTTTTTTATTTAATGTAATCCCATTCATCTGTTTTTCTTTTGCTGCCAGTGCTTTAAATTCTTATTTTAAAAAAATCTCTGCTCAGAACAAAGTCATAAGACATTTTTTCTTATGTTTTCATTTACGAGTTTTATGGTTTCAGATCTTGCATTTAAGTCTTTAATCTATTTTGATGTTGATTTTTATATGGTGAGAGCTAGGAATCTATTTTCATTTTTCTGCATCTAGTTTTTCTAACACCACTTATCGAAGAGACTATTCTTTCCCCAATGTATGTTCTTGGTGCCTTCATTAAAAGTCAGTTGGTTGTAAGTATGTGGGTTTATTTCTGTGTTCTCTATTCCATTCCTTTGTTCTGTGTGTGTTTTTTTATGCCATTACTATGCTGTTTTGATTACTATAGCTTTGTAGCATATTTTGAGGTCAAATGTTGTAATGCCACCAGCTTTGTGCTCAAGATTGCTTTGGCCTTTCAGAGTCTTTCATGGTTCCATATGACTATGGACCCATTTATGTCAGCTTTCCATTTCTATGGAGCAAGACAAAAGAAAGGGAGAAAAATGCTAGGAAATGCTCCTCTTACATGAGCTTAATAATGGATTTCTCAGTCAAATTTTACTGAGTACATGAGGAGTCATTCTACTATGAATGAAGATCAGCAGAGACAGGAACAACATAGTCAGATCTACAAAGACTACAGTTATTAAAATATTAATAGATTAATGATATAAAAATGAATGCAATTAAATGATTAAAAAGTAAGGTAGGGTCCAGAGGGTCACAAATCAACCAGAGAATTTTAAAATTTGTAACACACATTGGTAAAAGATAACATAAAATTCCTAGAAATTAAGAACATAAGAATTGAAACCTAAAATTCATTGGAAGATTTTAAAGGCAGATTAGATACAGATGAAGAGAGAAGTGTATGAACTGAGAGGTCTGAATAAATTACTCAGTGAGATAACAATAAAATATAAAATAGACATTAAAGGGGGATTAATGAGATGAAATGCCAATATGCATCCAATTGCATTTGCAGAAAAACAGTAATGGAGAGGTAATATTTAGGAAGTTATTAGCTAAGAATTTTTTGTAGCTATTTAAAGGCACTTAACAGTAAAATCACAAAACTTGTAGTATCCCTGGAAGAATAACCAGAAAAATATATATACAGACATCTAAACATGTCATAATAATACGATAGAATATCAAATTTTCTATAGCAATGAAGAAGGTATGACTCTGTCACAGAGACAGACCAATGAACAATTACAGTAGGAAAAAGATTTCAAAATTACACTCACACATAAAGGGAAACCTTATAATTGGCAGAACTATAAAACAATAGGAAAAAACCAAGCAAGATAGAGAAATTAGTAAAATATATGAATATTTTGTATAAACAATTATTCTAGAAAAGAGCAAAAGTACATGGCTGATAAATGTCAAAATAAGCAAAAAAAATCAACCTTAGTAATTATCAGGGAAATTACCAACTGATTACTATTGATGAAGATAAAAGGCAATGGAAACTCCCAGACATAGTTAATGGCAGTTTAAATTGGTACAATTTAGGAAAATAATTTAACATTGTCCACCAAATTGTAGCATACTCGTATAGTGTCACTTGGGTAAATATGCACTATGTTATGTCCAGTTCACTCATTTCCTTAATCATCAACACTATTTCTTCCAGTTATCATTCCATTTATTACCCAGCAATTTTACTCCTGGATGTATTTACCTGGAAAAAGTTGTTGTGCATCTGCACTGAGATGACAATATGAGAATTCTTTTGGTAGCACTATTTGAAATAGCAAAACTTGAAATCAAACTAAATATCCAATAAAATGTACAAGTGAAAGGGGATACATTTTTTAAACTAGAAAACTATGTCAAAAGAAAAATAAAATGCATACATCTTCACCTGCAGTGTGGATGTGTAAAAAAAAAAATGTTGAATGAAAGAAGGTGACTGAGGAATGCATACAGTATGGGTCTACTAATAAGAAGTGTAAACGCAGGTAAATCTGTACAATATGCTATTAACATATAGCAAAATCATGAACAAAAGCAAGATAATGATTCACATAAACCTGAAATTAGTGATTACTTCCAGTGAGCAAGAAGGGGAATTTAAGAAAAAGAGTATGCTGAACATTTCAAATGTGCTGGTTTCTCTCTTGAGATAGTAATAAAAATAGTATAAACTCATTAAAAGGTATGCTATATTTCATATTTGGAATCATCATTAAACTCTAAAACTTTGATTAAAAATATAGTATTGATTTTTTTTACAAGCAATAACTTTATTTCTGTCTCTTTTTCAGTTAAAGTGATAATGGTTTTCCTATTGATTTTAATAGCTTTTTGTGTACCTTGGATAATAATCTTTCCTCTATAAAATGTGTTAGAAATAATCTCCTCTAGCTTATTGTTAGCAGAAAAATAATTTTATAAATATAATTTTCTTTCCTTAGTCCCATACCTCCTATTACAGTATCCAATTTAGAAGTTTGAATTTTTTTCTGTTTCATCATTCAGAGAAGTGCCAGTTTAGTTTCCAGTGTATGATCCTTATTACTTGGAGCTGATTGGCTCTTTTTTGTTACATCTTCACCTACTGGACTCAAGGACCATTGGTGATTTACATGGAAAAGCCTTTTGCAAATAGTCAGGGAACTCTCTTTTCTTAGAAACAGTAAATTAAAGCCCAGGGATAGAATGTGGCTGCTTCCACATGCTACAGCCAGTGAGCCTCAGAGCTGAAAATGAGCACAAGTCCTCTTGGCACCAAGTCAATCCAGTGTACCATTCACAAAAAGGGCTTCCAATGACCCAGCTTCTTTGCTTGTGCAAGATAAAAATGTATGCATATGTAATTTTAAACGGCCAAGTAAAATAACTCTGTGCACGATACTCTTGAGATGTAAATAGCTGCATCGCATATCGAAGTTAGGAAACGCGAAGCCAGGCATAATTGCTAATTATGCATTGATGATAAACAAGGTTGGAAGAATGTATTAGGGCAGAGCTTCTAGCTGAAAGTTAAGACTTGGCCACCAAAGAGAGGAAAATACCAGGGACTAGTATGTTGTAATGAAACAAACCACATGGCCCCACCACACGCATGCTGCACTAGGCTGCATTAATCGTTCCTATAGCTTTAATTTGAGTGGCTACTTTGGCCCATCAGTGTAATAGGTAGTGGAAGAAATTATATATTACATCTAATTGTCACGTTGTGCAGCACTTCGGCGCAGGCTTTCTTAGAATTTTAATAGAGTGACCTGACTGACTTGCCAGCTAATATAAAATCAGCCTCCTAACTACTTTCTTTACTGCCGTCTGGACGACCTCAACTGATAAGCTCTTATGACCTTTCTCAATTTAATTCAATTTGTTAGACATTTAAAATTGAATTTTTTTACACAAATTAATGGTAAATGAGGGATTCCCCCAACCAACTACCCCTCCCTCTTTCTTCCAGGAAAGACTACAATAGCTGGATTTAAATATAACTAGCTAAAATTGCACAAATGTTCGAGGCACACAAGACAGCGTGCAATTTCACAGTGTAAAACATTTCCCAAATTTGTTGGTTGGGGTGAGAAACTAAAACAAAATTTTAAGGTTATTCTTTTTCTTGATGAAAGATTGCATTTTGTGGTTAATAATATAGCTTTTGAGGGTTAGATAAGCATGGGTTTAAGTCCTGGCTTAGCTACTTATAAATTGTGTTCTAAGCAGACAAATTGTTCAACCTCTTTGAATAAAGTTTTTTTAACATGAAAATGAGAGTCTTAATGCCTATCTCATATAACAATTATAAAAAATTAAATGAGAAAATGTACAAATGCACTTAGGACAGTGTTTGACACATGGAAGTGCTTGACAACTGGCTCATATTTCTGTTTTCCACGGTTATATCCCATCAGAATCTGTTTCCCAGAATCTGCATCTTCCTCTGTCCCAAGGTTCTTTCTTTCAGCCAGATGTTCTAAGGTAACATTTGGCTTAATGAGTCAGCTTGGGATAGGTTCCTGTGCAAACAGAAATCATATAGCAATCTTGAGTTTTACAGAGATAAAGATTTGTGTAGGTTTGTAGTTCTCTGACTCTGGATGCTTTGAACACCTAGAAGCATCATTAAGACAAAGTCACCAGTCCCAGGGCTTTCAATGCCATCTCTTTTTCCACTATTAAACTGAGTGATCATATGTATCTTTAGCTGGGGTTACCAGAGTGACCACGGACCTGGGTTACAATAACCATAAATAATTGAGGGATGTCTAACAATCCTTAGCCTGGAGATTATGGTTGGGTTTACCCAGTTTCATACTTGGGAAAAATTCTAAATCTAACAAGACTGCTTGGCACAGAGGCAGGCTATCATCTGTCTGATGCCAGGCAAAAGAAAGCTGGTCACTCTGTTCCTGAGGGAGAACAATTAGCAAAGTATCATGTTTGTACATAGCCTCTTTTGCTAGGCTAATGAATCTATCCTGATTAGAAGATTGAATTGTAAGCCTTCCTCCCTTACAGGAAATATAAGACTTTTGAAATCCCCAAATTGTTGATTATTCATGATCATAAAAACACAGTTTGATGGAAGAAGGTACGTAGAAAAGTAATTCTTAAATTAGTTAAAGCTTATTTTTATTCTCCATATCCACCTATTTGTCTTTAACACACAGTGAAAGGGGAAATGTGTAAGATGAAAGGTATTACCACCAGCATCATCTGCTTTCTAAACTCCCTCATCATCTTTTATTCTTCACTGAGCTCAAATTCCCCCACACAGCACTCTATTTTGCCCTCTTTCTCCAACCCCCTTCTTCATATAATTTGGAAGTCCTCTCCAAATCTCATGTTGAGATGTGATCCCTGGTGTCAGAGGTGGGGCCTATTTGGAGGTGTGTGGGTCAGGAAAATGGATCCACATGAACGGTTTGGTGTCCTCCTCAGGGTAATGTGAATTCTCTCTCAGTTCATGAGATTTGGTTGTTTAAAAGAGCCTGGCACCATCTCCTCCCTCACTTGTTTCCGTTCTCACCATGTGACACACCATCTCCCCTTTCCTTCCCCTGTGAGTAAAAGCTTCCTGAGGCCTCACCAGAAGCTGAGCAGGGCCCTGCATCATGCAGAACCATGAGCCAAATAAACCTCTTTTCTGCATATATTACCCAGTCCTGGGCATTTTTTATAGCAACACAAAATGGACTAATCCAGAGATTTTTAAATGCTATTCTTCACTTAAGCACTTCTTTCTACTAAGCCCAATGAATAACTCAAACACTAGCAAGCCAGTGCTGTTGGTGTCTCTCAGTTTTCTCCACTAAAAATAGCAGACACATAAACTTCCTAATTTCTTATTGCACTTAATGGAATTTCTGTCTCAAAGATTTTAACAGCTATCTCTTCTGCAACACAAGTTACGGAAATGTCCCCTGCTCTGTCAGCTCAGGTGTCATTATTTGGGAAATATTACTTCTCAACATTTTCTTTTTTCTAGCTGTTTGCTTTTTTCATTATTTGTAGTTCAGCAGCTATTAAGATCCAATGCTGCGGAAAACAACAATAACAACAAAAGAGCCACTTAATAACTAAACTTAAAAACCAAACTAGTCAGCAGCGAACAATGCCTTGTCAACATTTCTAAATGGAGCAGAAAGAAGGCGAGCCAAGAAGACAGAGAGAGGGCAAAAGAGAGAAAGGGACACGTCCTGATGGATGAGCATGCATAAGTGCTTCAGATAATGGCTAAGAGGTAGCGTCTGCAGCACATTAAAGAGGGGGGAGGGGAGTGCAGTGATACAGGCACACCTGGACCTTGGTGAAATGCTGACGTCATCAGCATCTCTCTGGGGTGTCCTTTTGAATCACCCCTCCCCCCCCACTTCAACACTCTTTTCGCATTTAGCATCACCTTCCTTTGCCTCCTGTTCCCACAGAGCTCTGCCCTCAGATAAATGAAATAAATCCCCCGGCTGATGAGAGCTTAATACATCCTCCCTCCCCAAGGTATTTACAGAGACAGCAGAGACTCTCGGAATTCCCAAAGCCTTCACGCTCCAAAGTAAAACACAACAGATTTCAAGGAGGAGGAGATATTTTGGGCCTGAAGAGCTTTCCAGTCTCCATCAAATCACTCCCCACAGGCATCTGTTTGATAGATAATATATTCTTAAATGGGTTTTCTTTGGTGTTTTATATCTTAAGAGAAAAGGGCAGAATTGTGACTCTCTGTGATGTCAGTTCCAGGATGAGGACCTACTCTCCAAGTCTCTCTGAAAAGAGAAAAAAGCAAAACAAAATCTTTTAGCTTACTTTCAGAGCTCTGATCAGATTGACTGTGCCAAGCAGACAGACAATCCACAAACTGCAATGAATAACAACCATCTCTTCTTCTAGTCAGTTATTCACTATCACTCAAGGCACATGATTAGAAATTGCAATTTCTTTGAAATAACAGGGGTGTAGTCAAATTGCAGCTCCTCACCATATTGAACAGAACAAGTTCCTTAGGCTGAACTTGGTTCTCCACCAATAGCCTACTATTATTAAATCAATGCTGGACTAAAAGCTTGTGGGAATAATTGTCCCATACGGTGTTTTGTTGATCTACTGACACTAAGAAATATAATTCAGTCTCCTTAGTCATTTTTTGTAAACAAGACCTGTCACTGACAGGTTTGCCCAATTTTTTGCTCCTCCTAAGATGAATTTCTGAAAAACTGTGTCACCATTTTTATGTCATTTCCCAAATATTCTACTAATTGAAAAGCACCACCTTTAAAAACCATGCTCAAAACTCACCCCTAGCAGGACTCCTCGCCTACATTCTCACTTGGACTTTGTCTATGACCTTTGTCAGGAAGTCCCTTTACTGGCTTTCCGTAATTGATTCTGCCTACGTGGCATCTCACATGGATATTTAATGAGGATATTGAACATTTCATCCAAAAAAGCCACTCATCTTCTCCTGAATAAGTAGAATTATATGATTCCATTTATATAAAGTTCTTGAATAGGCGAAAGGAGCCTCTGATGGGGAAAAAAGTTCAAGAGTGGTTGTTTCTGGGGGTGGGATGTAGAAGAACTGGGAAGGACATTGAGGAAACATTCTAGGGTAATCGTCGTATTCCATGTTTTGTAAGAGTTTAAGTTATATAGACTTATGCTATTGTCAAAACTCAGTGAATGTACACTTAAGATCTATGCATTTTGTTTAGATGTGAAGTAAAAAAGAAAATGAGAGAACAATCAAGTGGTTTCTATCCCTCCAAAACTGTTTGCTCCTCAGCAATTCTCAGTCAATGACAGTGATTGGTATGGGCTGACCTTCTGAGATGTTTCCTAGGCTTCTAGGGACCCATGGGGAAGATTCTTGATGGGTTTTTGAAATCATAAATTTATGCCCAAAAAGGAAATAAACAATACTTGGGA
Organism: Tarsius wallacei; assembly: GCA_963574415.1. Taxonomy (NCBI): domain Eukaryota; kingdom Metazoa; phylum Chordata; class Mammalia; order Primates; family Tarsiidae; genus Tarsius; species Tarsius wallacei. The sequence continues at coordinate 2,153 of CAUYQG010111620.1, read as the reverse complement.
ATCAGGAACTTGCTTTTGAAAGCCACATATCTCACCATTCACTCCATCCCTCTGGGCTGCTGTCTCTGCCATAAATCCTAGCTCTGGGAATCCCAGGACATCTGACTTTCCTTGGAGCACCCCTTGGAAACTCAGGATGGTTGAACAGCTCACACCTCAGGTAAGCCTCTTAGAGTGACTGTTCCAAGCTTCTATTATAAAACAAACCACAATTCAAAGGCCCAGCTCTACTTTACAAAGCCAGAAAACTTGGCCACACAGTTAAGTGACTCTCCAAGTCACTTTGGGTAACCACAGCCACATTATTTTTCTGACTCCCAACAGTCTGATTTAAAGGACTTTGTTATCCTATTAGGGACCTTTTGACCACAGTTAAAGCAGGTCAACAGCCTTGAAAGATTCCATTATTTTTTTTTTTTTAATGTTAGGAAAGTTTGTGTAGGAGGCAATACACAATTTCTACATTTCTGCCCCATAGCACAGCTCCTTCTAAACAATTTTTAATATCTCTTTCAAAAATTCCTTCAAAACCATTTTTAATAATTTTTTTGGTTAGAATGTGATATTATGATATTATCTCTCTCTCACACACACACACACACACACACACACACACACACGCATACACACTCAGTCTCCACCTTAGCCCTTGCCACAGACCTCCTAAAATCCTTGTAATTTCCTGAGTGATGGGGTACCAAGTGCAATATGTGTATATGTATACATACACACACACACACACATACACACACACACACACACATATATATATATATATATATATTTTTTTTAAACATACAAACTTTGACCTGAGTTCCTGACACAGAGTGCCTAATCCCTTGGAATTGTCTAGGTTATAGGAGTGTCTAGTATTCTAATGAGGAGACTCTTAGTGGGCCCTAGATAGGGCTGGTCCACAGAAAGACAAAGCTATGACTGGAAGCTTGAAACTTTCAGTTCCACTCTCCCATCCTTCAGGAACGAGAAAGTTTCTATCAATAGTTAATAATTACTCATGCCTATGTAATGAAGCTGCCATGAAAATCCTTGAACACAAGAAAATTCTAAATGTAAAAATCTGAAAGTCTAGAGAGCTTCCAAGTTGCTAAACATGTGAAGGGTAGCACGTCTAGAGAGGTCATGGAAGCTCACACCATCTCACTGGGTTCCTTGGCGCTCATGACCTGCATATTCCAGGCAAAGTTCAGAAAGCTTGACTTGACCTCTCTACATTCCTTCTTTTCATCACCATCTCGGCTGCTCACCGAGGAACCTCACTGAGGTTCTACTGTCTCTACACTGCTTTTAGCTTCATGCCAGTTTTTTCTGGCTAACGTGAAAAACTGGTATCAACAAATGGAGGTAAAGAATCAGTGTCTCCCTTTTTATTGTTGGACCATTGTTGGGGTAATGCCATAGGGCAAATTCTGCTGGTTGGTGGGGTCAGCTGAAGGCAGGGGCTTTAGGGTGATGGTGTCACCCTCCAGTTCAACTTTCTTGTAGCCCAAGAGCAGATGTGTGGCATTACCTCATTGTGTTTCTGTATTTCTGGTTCATCAATGAGTCTTGCATATCTTACCACTTGTAATCCAGGGACAACATTCATTTATTTTCCTGGGAGTCTCATAGTCAGGGCCAAATTCACCCCTGCAGAGTTCTCCTTGCTACTGGTCTTCAGGAGCCAGCATTTGCCAATATGGGTCATTTTTAGCAGAGAGGGCTCAGAGGCCATGCAGCATGTTGGACTTACTGCTGGTCTTGAAGGCAAGGTGTCCTGAGGTAAGTCGAAAATTGAGGAAAGCTGATGAGAAATTTGGTCCAAATTTCCTCAAAAGAAAATGAGACCCAGCCGGGCTCGGTGGCTTAGCCTGTAATCCTGTGCTTTGGGAGGCTGAAGTGAGTGGATTGCCTGAGCCCGCGGGTTTGAGACCCACCTGGGCAACTTGGCAAGACCTCATCTCTACAATAAATAAAAAAGTCAGCCGGGCATGGTAGCGCATGCCTTTAATTCTGGCTACTCGGAAGGCTGAGGCGGAAGGATCGCCAGAGTCCAGTGGGTTGAGGCTGCAGTCTGGGCGAAAGAGTGAGACTCCAACTCAAAAAAAAAAAAAGAGCAAGACAACATGATGTTCAAGTAATTGAAAATAAATCAT
>CAUYQG010111617.1:0-20440 GCA_963574415.1 Tarsius wallacei | reverse complement strand
ACGCCCGGCTAGTTTTTTGATTTATTGTAGAGATGAGGTCTCGCTTGCCCAGGCGGGTCTCGAACCCGCGGGCTCAGGCAATCCACTCACCTCAGCCTCCCAAAGGCGCGGGATTACAGGCTGAGCCACCGAGCCCGGCTGGGTCATCAATTCTTATGCAACAATAAGAAACAATGGCATAGCGGTATTATACCTAGTAGCATGAGTAGATCTTGAAAACAATGTTTATTTTTTTTAAAATGAGACAATGGTATGTAGAACACAACACTATTTATGTAAATTGAAAAATACACTGTCATAAAACATTGACATACATTTTTCAAACACACATTTAAATATAAATAAATGCATGGGACACATTAGAATTGTTACCTGAGGAAGAGTTGGAGATTAGGGTCAGAGCATAGGGATAAAAATAAGTAAATAAATTAACCAAGAAGAGTGCAGAAGCCAGTGGTGAAGATATGCCAGGTACATTGTACGTATCAGACAAAAAGTTAAAAATAACAAAAAATACACAGAAAGTGAAGTCCCCAAATTAGAGATCTAGTAAACTAAAATAAAAGCAAAAATACTTCTTTGCCAGTGAACAAAGTAATAGAAAACTTATTATGAAGTACAAAATTTACCCATAAAACAGGCAAAGGCTTTTAAAATTATAGTAATGAAGGAAGGTAAGAATTTGATTCACTTTGCAAGTGTCAGTTTATATTAATATAAACCTTATGAAATGTAATTTGATACTGTGTTTGAAGAACTTTTAAGGTTTACACAGTTTGATCATTTGTAGGAAGCTATGATAAAATTCTAACCAAATGGTGAAGGCTACATATGCAAAAGATGCTCACTATAGCATAATCCATGAAGAACAGAAACACCAGCATAAGAAGCCATTGCTTAGTCACACAATCAGTCTATTATGCATTAAAATAACATTTTAGAGACTATTAAACAATATGGAATTTTTCAAGAGATAAAAATAAGGTAAAAATGCTATGCTTTTAAATCTCAATCCTATATAGTGCTTTTTAAGATGCATTAATGTATATATTAATAAACATGTGTGCTTACCAAAGGTGGTGAGAAAAGTGATTTCTGCTGTAATGAAATCAAAGGTGATTTATAGTTTTTGTTATTCTGTTATCAATGTTGAATATATATTGTTTTGTTCATAAGACAAAGTCAGTTAAATCACATATAAATGTATTCATATTTATAAAAATATGAATATAATATAGATTAAGAAAACAGATCATTTCCTTGAGCATGTTGATTTTGAGTTGCCTGAAAACACTCAGAAAATGTACATAATTGGAATTTAGAAATGTTAGTGTGAGTCATAGAGCTGGAGGGACTTATTTTTGAGTCATCCACATCATACATAGTGGAGACAATGAGAGGGAGTGTGATAATGCTGAGACAGTCATGAGGGAGGGCATAAGTTGAATATGCACGTACCCTAAGGAGCCCAACATATGACACAAAACGATTAGCGAACATTATCGGATTTCACTACCGGAATTTGTCTAATTTTGTTTCTTCACACTAATACACTTTATAAGTAAAACCAGATATATCTAAATGCCTAAAGCAAGGAAGTAGGAAAGGAAGCAGGTTCTCACAAAGATCAGAATAACAAGGCTGATATCATAAAGCTTTGGGCAAGTATGCACAGCACTGGGGACAAGCTCCGAGTTGCAGGCTACACCCAGTGTTTCCATTCAGGTCATTAACCAGGATCTTCTCATACACATTTTAAATATTGCCTGTGAGAATAGGTCAAAGCTAGCATTTTACACATGCACAACAGTAGTGGAAAAAGTAACAACAGACATGTATTTCATTCAAGCATATGAAGACCAATAATAATAATAATGCCTTTTGTTCAATTGCATTCGACAATAGTTGCATAAATTTTGAAAACCATCTATCCATACATTACCTATATTTGAGTCAGTTGATCTTGGAGTCAATTAGTAATCCAATCTTTACCGCAGGCATAGGTAACAAGCTGTTAATAGAATCAACTCAATAAGATTCAAGGACTTAGATTTGCACCTGAATTTGTCTTTGTGTTTCAAACAGTCAAGATCCAGAAATCATAGATGCCAGGGAATGTAAGCTACTCATGTTCTGTATCTCGGGAACAGGAACTGACATTTATGGAATGCCTGATATGCTTCAAACAACCTGTACATTATTTCCATCACCACATTAATTCAGTAAGTCCTTTGTGAATAAGGCATTATTATTTCTGTTTTATAAATATGGAAGATGAATTCATCTGATGGATTCCCTAACAACCCAAAGTAAAAGAACTAATAAGTGCTAGAGCTTATTTTTTAAATGACACATTGCTAGAAATTAAGCAATTTATAAAAACAATTTGATTCTAAAAACTAATTGGAAATATAAGCAATCTAGAATAGCCAAAACAATTTTGAAAAAGAGAACCAAATTAAGAGGACTTAAAGTACCTGATTTCAAGACTTACCCAAACCACAGCAATCAAGAGAGTGGTCTCAGCATGAGAATAGACATATAGATCAACGAAACACAATACAAAGTTTAGAAACAGATTGACAGCCAGTTGGTTTTCAATAAGTTGCCAAAGTAGTTTGATAAAAGGAGTAATCTTTATATCAAATTATACTAGAACCATTGGATAGCTATATGGAAAAACCGAACCCAACTTTCACTTCACACCAGAGGTGAAAATTACTTTGAAATTAATAACAGACCTAGACATACGAGCCAAAACTATTAATATTGTAGAAGAAAGGAGGAATTTTTTTGTGACGTTTGGTTAGGCAAAATTTATTAGCATACAAGATGTAGGAATTCTTAAAAAATAAATAAATTGAAATTCATCAAAATTAAAAACACTGTTCATCTGAAGACATTCCAAATAAAAAGGCAAGTTATAGACAGGAGAAACATTTGCAAAGCACTTATCTAATAAAGGACTTATTTAGAATTTTAAAAATAAACTCTTACAACTCAATAATAAGAAAACAACCAAACATTAAGAACTGAACAAAAGATTTGAAGAGCCACTTCACCAAAGAATGGCAAATAAGCATATGAAAAGATGCTTAACACCATTTGTTATTAGGAAAATGCAAGCGAATGCATCAGTGAGGCATAGTTTCATACCCACTGAAAAGATTAAAACGTAAAAGACTGACAAGAAAATGGAGACAACCACAGTTTTTACAGGGTGCTGGAGGGAATGCAAGATTTGAAAGACAATTTGGGGGTTTCACAAAAAGTTAAATACACACTTATACAACCCAGCAGTTCCACTTCTAGACACATACATACAAAAGTTAAAACACATATCCACACAAAGAAGTAAGCACAAATGTTCATACCTTTATTTATAATAGCTAAAACCTGGACACAATTATATCCAAGCAATGGAACATACCATTATTACTAAGTAATAAGAAGGAACAAACTACTTATTCATGTAAAAACATGCATGAATCTCAAACGCATTTTATGAAAAGAACGAACTCAGACACAACGGAACACATATTTTTATCATTTTGTTTATGTACAATTTTAGGAAAGGCAAAACAATTATGACAGAAACCAGATCTGCGGTTTCAGATCACAGGGGTTTGGGGAAGGAACTAATGACAAAGTGGCATGGGAAAACTTTGAGGATGACACAACGTGTTCTATACCTCACTTGTTAAGGTAGTTACATTAACACAGGCATTTGTCAAAAAGCCGTGACTTGTGCACGTAAAATCTAGAAATTATACTTTATGTAAATTGTAACACAATCACGTTTATTTTACACAAGTCAGATTTGGCAAATTCTGAGAGCTATACTCTTATTATATTAGTAAACCCAAGAGGTTCATCTCATTAGTCATGTCCTAAAGTACTCAAAAACACTTGGCATTTATTTTTAGCATCTGGGAATTTGTCTGTTAACATTTCACCTACGTATTTAGTTAGAAAATAAATGTCTATATGTGGATTTTGAAAACACAAGTGTTTCCTGGTTCTGATCTTCCAGCCTTATTTTTAAAATAATATAGGCAATTGTGGATTAGCACTGTTTTCTGTTGCTCAACCATAGGTCGTCTTTGAAGTAGAATGAATCTTAGAATATCATGTTGAAATCTTTCCAACCTCAATTTTGTCTTTGCCACATATCTGTCTAATTATGAATTAAACTTTATATAAAACATTATACTTCTTGGACTGTGGTTTATTGCTTTAATTGATAATTGTCATTACCTTTGGCTAATTGACCCGAAAACTGCATCTATTATAATGAATACTATTTGGATAAATATCAAATAACGTGATAGTTTGACTTTTAAATTTGTCATACATTCATATAAGAATATTAGAGAAGAAAACACGGAGGTAATAAATTTTTAAGAATATTTGCAGGAGTCAGTTAACTAGAACATTTAAATTACCGAAACGGAATTCACATTATAATAAATATATGCATAATTTAATATTCATATTATTCAGAAAAAATGGCCACCTCTTGTTTTAAATGCACATAGGTATTGCTATTTCACTTTGCTAAAAGAAATAGAAAAGGGAATTAATATTTAATGCCTATTATGGGCCACTTGTTTTTAGATTCTAGCATTCATTTACTCATTCTTCAAGCAAATGTATTTTGAGCTCTTGCTAATCATTAGAGACTGTGATGGATGCTGTGGTTTCAATAATCATTAAAATACACGTTTTTGTTTCGGGTCCAAGGAGGTGGACTGAGCACACGCTTATTTATCTACTTATGGAAGAAATGCAACACTAGAGAAAGGCACTGGAGGTAGCTAGGTACTAAAAACAGTGCATATTGCAGACTGCCAGATATCACGTAATATTCCCTTCAACTTTGAGCAATGCACGTTGCACAGAGCCAGGCCTACACTGAGCTGTTTTCCTGGTAGGCGGCTGTGCCCGGTTGGCACAGTTCGCTAGTGGGAACCAAGTGTCCTCATGGTGTCCTCCTCTAGGATGACTGAAATGTTAGAATTAGCTCAATGCCAGCTCCTCTCACATCACAGGTTTTTAGGAGCTCAGCTTAGACACTGCCCTGTTCTTCCCCCTGGGCGTGACGCTCTCCACGGTTCCGTCAACTTCTACTTCTGGTTAAGCACCCAATGGCCCATTACTGTTGGGGCTCCCTGAGCTTAGTCGGGGAGCCCCTGGATTAGACTGTTTCAAGCAAGTGGAACCTTCTCTGGCTCCCCTGGAGCTGACGAAATACATGACCGATACACATCTCACAACGGCAGGTGGTCGTATGGAAAATTGCACAGGCATCAAAAAAACCCAGTCGGTCATAAAAAGGCCACGGAGGAGATGGGGGAGTTGCAATTTAATTGAATACTAAATTCGTTGTACAATGTATTCTTAGTTATTTAACTGAGTATTCTAATTGAATCCCTCTGAGCAGAACTTCACCACGTAGTGAAGATCACAGGAATATTGGAAGGTCATAGGCGAATTCATGAGGAAAAGGCTTTCAGCAAATTTAGGGAATAGCTATGATCAAAAAGCAGTCTCCACAATGTTAAGAAGTATATCTTTGTAAATAAGTAGACCTCAACTTCAGTAGAATACTATTGTTAATTGCCAAAGCATAGTAAGGCAGTGCCTCTTGCCAGGTGCATTGAGCACCTATATCCATGCCCATGAAGGGCCCGGGGACCTGCAGGTTGCTACCTCACGCTATTTAAACTTTCTGGACACATCACTGTCTAACTGATCTTTGAACCAAAATGGACACTAACACATTCCTATCTAATCATGTTCGTGTTTGATATTCTTTCTCCTTAAGGTTTAATTAGATCCATTCCTCTTCTTCCAGGGTTAAAGTTTTCCGAGGAACATTTCTTTAACAAGCTGCTTGTATACTGATGTTATGTTTAGTTATCCTTTTAGCTGAATGTGAAAAGATTTTAAACATTCAGTGAAACATATGCATTCAGCCACAAGAGGAAATGTACCAGGTGCTTTGTTACTTGACAGAATCAGTTGTTCTTAGTCTTATGTGCCAGTTAAAATGTGAATGCAGGCTTTCCTAGCATCTTTTTTTCTTAAATCTAGGATTAGCAATTTTAATTTGAACTGTTATATTCAGAGCCCTTCAACTGGCAGAAGACAGCTGTGGAATAGATGACAGAAGTTAGTACATCTTCACAGATAATTTTAAAGATATTTAACAACTGAATAAAATATTTTCATGAATAAGGAGACTGTCTTTCTTGTGGTTATTTCTTCTAAATTAAAGTTCAGTTTTCTCCAAATTTTTCTAAAATAAAATAATAAGGAGATTAAACTAAATGTTCCTTCTTTTTTGTCCTCACACTCCTACTTGTTTGGTCTGTCGTACAATCCAGATAAAGCCATAATTCTTTTATTGCATGAATTGCCATCATTCATTTAATGATATAGTAAGAAACCGGGTTGGAGTGCTGAAACTACTGTGCTCAGTCAAGACTGAGTAGACTCTCAACTCTTTATTATGCTTATTTTCTGTAAGGTGTAGGGTCCATTTCGGGATTAGGTACACACGTGGTCGCCACGCGGGTGAAGTTTGGGTCTCCCATCAGTCCTCACTTCGCCTGGTTTAGGATCAGGTGCCCTTATTGTGGCTTTATGCCCCTGCCCTCCCTCCCCTGGTGGTGTGCCGCTACTGCCCATGCCTTTCCTGAAGCATTGTGATAAATGTCTTAACTCTTCTTTCTGTTAAATATGGAGAATTTTGTGCCCCCTAAGTGTTGAGTGCATGAAAATAATAATTATATGTGTGTATTTTAGTCTTCATTGATTTGCAGGTATTTTCATCAAAGTGATTTATGAACAATCCTGAATCAGCAAATCTCATTTTCAGAAATCAAAGTGCTATAACTGTCATCTCCATCATCATGGTATGGAACCCTCCTTTCAAGAGTCCTTCGAGCTGCCTGTATCCATTCACACTCTCCTGTTCTCGTGCTCCTCAAATTCGTGTAAAGTGCATTTCTACCTCAGTGCCTCGGCTTAAGTTTTCGTTTCCTCCTACGCTCTGCAATAGCATCCTTCCTCTCCCCACTGTATGTCCTTCTCCTTCTGGAAAACAGCTAATTATCCTTCCCTCAAAGTCCCCTCCTTTGTAAAGCTATCTTTGACCCACCCCCACCACCCTCTCCATTAGGCAACATTGATGGGTTTTTTTTAGCCGTCATTCACACACCTGATTTCTATTAGGTGTGTGAATTAGTTATATCTCTTAGCTAGCGGACTTGCCACGATAAGCTTTGCTGTATTTCTTGTACTCTGATGGGTATTCACTGAAAGAACTGGAGGAGGTTAATCTCTCCAAGCCTTCACTCACTCTTCTGTAAGAGAGGAATTTAAGGTTAGTAGATCCTGTACTAGCCCAGGTGATCAGAATAATGGTCATGTGATGAAGACTCAGTCTGTGTTTTCCATGACCGCTGCTGCGGTGGTGGTACTTTCTAAAGGTCATTTCCTTCCCTCAAAGTATGACAATTATGCTTAGAAACTAGCACATGTTGACAAGTGATTAAAATGCAAAATAATAATTAGAAAAAAATAAGAGTTAGCACAAAGTTCAGCATAAGCACCAGCAGGAAGTGACTCAAATTTTTGCTTTGGAAGGGAAAGAGTCAGAGAAGTGACATTTGCTCTCAAGTCCTGCTGAGCTAGTTTCTCCAGGAATGAGGTGTAGCACTCGTTTTTTTTTTGTTTTTTGGTTTTTTTTTAATGTTTTCTGAGTCAAGAGTCTCACTCTGTCACCCAGGCTGACTCACAGTGGCAGGGTCATGGCTCACTGCTGCCTAGACCTCCTGGGCTCATGCAATCCGTCTGCCTTAGCCTCCCAAGTAGCTGGGACTACAGGTGCCCACCACCACCCTGGCTAATTTTTTTTTTTGTAGACACAAGAGTTCCCTATGTTGCCCAGGCTGGTCTCTTCAAGTGCTGGGATTACAAGTGAGAAACACCAAGCCAAGCCCCAGGACTCCCCATTTTTAAAGAATTTATTTAAGCTTGGTACATCTTATGTAGCTAACATTCAGGAACCATGAGCATAGAAGCCATGGAAAGTTACTGTCAGTTACTTATACCTTAGTGTAAATACCTTAGAAGAAACCATACTGAGATAGACTGGAAAAGTTAACAGGTGATTAGGTGAAAAGGCCAGAGGTCAGAGGCAAGTATCTACAGCATGGGAAGTCAAAGAGCACCCAGAAAGGTGTAGCCCCAGCTTCACCCTTCAGCGCTTGGAGTGAAGCTGGCTTTCTTTCTGATAGATCGTGTAAGATTGACTGTTAGCTCCCAATGTTTTTAACTCATCTTTGTTTACAATATGACAGACACAAAATTTTTTTTTTTTAAGTAAGCTGAACCACAGAAAAACAGTCTCTGAGGCACAGCCAAGCTGTAAAATCCCCAGTGGAAATGCAGATCACAATTGCCTGGAATACTTTCAATAGGATTTGTTTGGTCTTCTTAAAGTGCTCATTAAGCATAAATTCTCTAGTGACTGAAAATGTAGTCATATAGCAAAGGGGAAGAAATGTATAATATGTTCTATAGTGCAGATATGGCCTATACTATAAGGTCATTTATTATTAACCACATTTTTCCAGGATAGCCCTAGTTAGAAATTCTGATGTTTCGAATAATATTTAATCCAACACTCTTGCTTCTTAAGTCCATGCTTCTTCATCTACTTACCTCCATGACCATATTATAGACATTGTTTATCATTACCCGTAAACTCTAAGGTCTCTCTATTGCACATCCCACTATTTGACAGCCATTTTCTGACAATCCAGATGACTTACTCTGGTAAGTAATTGGCCCCATCGAAACCTGCATTCCACATCCTCTCCATGTACCATCCACCTCATGCCCTTCTTACCTGGTTTGGGGTCTATGGTTCACCACCATAGGTTCTCCCTTGCATCTTCCCCTTAATCACACTCTCCAAGCAAATTCAGCCCTGGTTAACCCAATTCTCAACCTACTCCATGCAGAGCAGCTGGAAATAACTGAAGAAAATACTCAACTCTCCTGAACTGTCTTAATTTAAATTTAAGATCACAAATCTCAAGTGGACCCTTTGGTCTGCCCCAGTAAATATGCCTTTCATCTATTCAAGATAACTGTTTTATTGCTGTCATCACTCTCCTACTCTCAAAGACACTTTCCTCTTCCTCATCCTCTGCTGATGATCTCTCTTCTGACTCATGGAGAAAGTTGCAGCAACTAGAAGACGACTACCTCATCTTCCCACCACCAAATCTTCCAGTGAGCCTTTATCCTAACTCAGTTCTGTGCCTTCCCTACAGCTGAGTAACTGTCCCTGCTTTTATCCATGGCTGATCCCTGCACATGGGCACTGGACCCCACTTCTCTTACACAAGGGCTAAATTCCCTGCAATTGTCCCTTATCTCTCATTTTCTCCCTCTCTTGTGTATCCTTTCCATCAACATCTATGCATACTATATATTACCTCCATCATTAAAAATACTTTCCTGTGACCTCACATCCCCCTCCAGCTATTGCATCTTCTTTCAGCTCTCTTCACTGCTATTCTTCCAGAATTGCCATATTGACTGCCTCTTCATTCTCACGCCCACTCCCATCCTCCTTTTCACTGATTCCATGAGGCATTTGTCCCCACCACTCCACTGGCTGCTTTTCTCAAGGTCATTGTCAACCTTCATCTTGCCAAAAACAGTGGTCAGTTTTCTGTCCTCGTCTCACATGAAGTCTTGGCAGCTGCTTGCCCCCTTCTCCTGGAAAATCTTTCTTCAGGTGGCTTTTAGAGCACTGTACTCTTTTACTTTCTCTTCTTCTTAGCAACTCCCTCCTCTACTTCTCTAGTTTCTCCATCCCCTCCAAATTCATGGTTGTTCGAGTACCCTAGGATGAAGTCTTATACTACCTTCATCTTTTTACTAAGTGATCTCAACCAGTTGTGCTTATGACCCTCAAATTTTTATCTCCAGCCCTTGTTTCATCCCAAGCTTGGGTTCCTATATTCAAATTCACTCCTAATTTCTCTTTTTAATGGCTTAGAGGCATCTCAAAATTTATATGTCCAAAAAGTGATTATTCCTTCCCCTGCTCAAAAAAAACCTAATTGTTCTTCCCCCAGTCTTTCCTTTCTTAGTAAATAATTTCACCATTTTCCCAGTTGCTCAGGTCAAAGTTCAAGGAGTCATTCTGATACCTCTCTTTTTTTATATTCCATCCCAAGTCCTATGGGCCCTACTTCCAAAATATATTCTATATCAGCCACTACCATCCTCCTCCCTACCATCATCCTCTCTTGCTTTGACCACAGATATATCTTTCTAACTAGTCTTCCAGCTTCTACTCTTGTCACTTCATGTAGTAGGTAGAATGATCTTTTCAATATAAAAATCAGATCTTTTTTTTGCCTTAAACACACAAACTTCCCATAATACTTGGAATAAAATACAAATTCCTTACCATGGCCTACAAGGCCCTGCATATTCTGGCCCTGTGTGATTTTCAACCTGACCATCTTTTCCAATGCTCACTCTGCTCCAGCCACACTGGACTTCTATGTGCTTCTCAAATATCCCAAGCCACTCATGCTATCCTCTCCCAGAAAGGCTCTTCTCCCAAGATCTTGTCTCATTTTTTGACATTGCCCAAGAAATGTGAGCATCCTCTCTACATAGTCATTTCCCAACCCTGTCATTGTCCTCCCTCCCTTACATGGTTATTTCCTCCATAACACTCATCACTATCTGAAATTATATTATTTATTTGCTTATGAAAGCACACCTTGTTTATTGTCATATCCCTAATACCCAAGAGCACCTGATACTTAATAGGTATGCAGTGAATATTTGTTGAATGAATGAGAAGCTGTGTGCAGTTCAGGACATGCACAAAGTACGTTCCACAATATTGCAACCTGAAGCACACAGCAGTTCTTTCAGGAAGGTAAGAACCTTCCATTTTACAATTCAGCCCCCATTGAGGACATGAGGCCCAGAGAGATTATATCATTTTCCCGAGGTCCCATGGCAGGTCGTGGAGGAGTTGTTGAGCCACAAAACTGGATTCTGACTCCTGATCTTTCTCCCACTCAACAGGTTTCCTCCAGCCCTCTCCCCTCAGGACCCACCCAGCGCCGGCTCAGTGTCAGTGCCAGTGTTGGAGGTGAGACTGGACTGATGAGCTGTGTGCTTCCAGATGAACTTCTCGTGCAGCTCTTGGCTGAGCGAATACAGGTGCGTCCATGCCACTTGCACTGTGCCCATGCAGTGAGCTAAGGTTCTGGGCCCCATGGCGACTCAGAATCCAGGGACCTTGAAGAGGAAAGATGGGTTTTCTCGCCCCAGCAGTCATTTACTTGTCTTTTGGGCAGCTCTCATCAGTCCCTGACCCTGGCCCAGTCTACAACCTGAAGTCATTCACTTTCTTAAAGGACAAAAGAACAGAAGGCCACAGAAGAAAAAGATCTGATTTTAAAAAGCAAACAGAAACAGAGGGATGTGTTACAAATTATACTGAAGAGTCATTAAAAGTTAGAATTTGGAGCTATGTTAATTGCTGTAAAAATATTTTTTCAGTATGTTATTAAATAGAAAAAGTAGATTAGGAACTTGCAGGTAAATCACAATAACATTTCTATATAAATATTTGTGAATGTATATCACATACCTAGTGAAAACTTTTAAAGTACATGTTGACTGTGGTTATCTTTGGATAGCAGGATTATAGATTTTTAATCTATATACACTTCTGAATTATTTTACAATAACATACCGCTTTTAAAATAAGGCTGTAATACTTTTTTCATTTTTTGATTTTTTAATATGTACTCTACAGTTTAACAACAACAAATTAGATCAGTAGGATTTGGGAGGGTATTATTTAAGCCTGTGTGCTACTTATGGTTTGCAGACAGAGCTAAATTGTTCACCAGGTCGTAGAGTTGTGTGTTTGCTTTGGTTTTTCAAATAAGGCCACTACATTCATTGCACATTTAAATATAACAAAATTAGACTTGAGGTTCCCAGAAGAGTAGGAATGTCATCACCAGAAATGATTGTTTATGTTAAGATTTGCACTGCTACTGCATTAAAAGTACTATCACTGTCAGCTTGTTTAAGCAAGGTGTTCTACTAAATGTGCAAGTGTTTTATACACCCAGAGTAAGGATTGAGAGGCATTGGTAAAGCCCAAAGTAAGCCCATGGAGTTGTGCTACTCAAAGTGCTGGTCTTCGATGAGCCACAGAGCTTACACTGCTTTCTTCATTGACAAAGTCTTGATACAAAGGCAGAAAAAGGCCAGCTGAACTAAATAGCATGTCTAGTGATATGGCTGATTTACATTCTTGTCCCATCAAAACATAATGGTCAACTATTGGTCAGTGGTAGCTAGTCTGTGGGCTATACTTTGAGTAACACTGAGTACAGCAGAGGCGTTCTTCAATGGTTACTATTACCAAAATCATTACATTCCAAGCCAGTAAGTAAGTCCACTAAGAAAAACACAAACAGACTGGCCACTACTGTTGGTCTTTCTGCCTGTTATTCTGTGCATGGGAACATCTTTCCTTTGTGTCTCATTTTTGTGGAACTCATGAATCTTCCCAGACCCTTACTTGAACATTTTGTTTCTTTATTTCTATAGAGACAAAACAGATCCTTTACAGATATGTACAATAAAGACTGTTCATGGCTGTTTAGAGATTTTTATTCTTCTCTTTTATTTCATGACAGCACCTTGGATTTAGTAAGTGAAAGTGCAGCTTAATGACATTTTCACCAGGACCCAGTAGGTCTGCAGAACCCATTGCAGCAGTAGTCAAAACATGAACAGCTTTCTCAGCAGGAACAATTGTTGTGGCCACGGTAACTGTCTTTGCTCTCTCTGGTTTCAGCAAAGTGATTGCTACCGAGGAGTGGTGTTTGATGGCCTTGATACACTCTTTGCTCAGAACATCACCGCCGCCCTCCTCTGCCTGCTGAAGGCCATTGGCAACCGGGAACACATATATGTTCTCAACATGGCCCAGGATTATACATCCATGAAGGCCCAGGAGAACGCCAAAAAGGAGCAAGAAGGCAAGGCCCCCTCCCTTCCCGGGCTGTCTTTCCCAAGTCACGACAGATCTTTCCTTTAAATGGGGCATTAAGCTTTTAGTAAGATGTTTCCCTAACATGACAATCCATTGGACTTAAGTGAAACTGTGACATTTGTTGTCCCATTGGCGCTTCACGTCTGCCTTGTAAGATGGCCAGGAGTTCGTATTTCTATAAGCTGCTATGAGGGGACTGGGATACAAGTGGCCTGTTGAGAGGTTGTATGACGAAGCTGCACCCAGCTCTGCTGATAGCAGGTGCATTCCCCCTTCCCTCCTATCACGCTGCACCCTCCTCGTCCTCTTGTAATTACAACTCTTAAAAGTCCCATCCTGAGTCAGGTGACTGATTTTCTTGTTGATTTTATCTAAGGCTGACTGTGCATTTTCTATAAGACTAGAGGTGTGGATAAATTTCCCAAAACAATTTCTACATCTTATCCTGTTGTACACCAGACAATGTAGCAGACATTTTATACACTTTGGGTCATTTAATCCTCACAATAACCCTGTGAAGATTATTGTTCCCATGTTACAGATAAGGAAAATGAAGCTCAGAGGTTGCAAAAGTCTTGTGTAAGATCACATTGCAAATGAGTAGAACCAGGTCTGTGTAACTAAAACCATTGCTTTTTCTATCACTACAACAATGGCCTGGGAAACAACTTTAATAATTGAAAGATTTTATTGAAAAATAGATACACACACACACGTAACGTTAGCTTAAGATCCCAAATTAGTTAGAAGCAGCCCCAGCAAATCTTGGCCCTGGGAGACAAGTTGAGGGACCACTGTTGGCCATGCAACTATCCTTCCTCACTTGGGCTTACCTCTGTCTTCTAGCACAATCTACACAAACCATTGTGGTTTTCCATTAAAGACATATTTTAAAACACTTAGATCTCTTAGTTCTTGAAGGGGACTCGGGGTCTGCTTCCTTATATTCTCATCCAGAGAAAAATCCAAAACAATAACCAAGCATCTCTCAACAGTATTTCCACCTCCAGCTTCCTAGCTCATTTCTCCATAATGATTAACCTGAAAGAAATTATCATTTTTTATTTTCTCAGTTGTCTTTGGATTGAAGTTTCTCATGGTTCAATTGTGGGTTCCTTTCCCCTACATCGTCTTCATTTTGAAAAGTCCTAAGACAGCATATAATAACACTATTATTACATTAAAATCTGATGCTTATTGTACATTTATGAACATGCCAGGCATGGACTATGTGCTTTACATGATTGTTTAGTTAATCTGCACAACAGCCCTATGAGGGAGCAATTATTTATCCTTGTCTGTTATTATCCCTTGATAAGAGGCAGAGAGAGAGCTCAAATACAGGTCTCTGAGTTCACAGCTCAAACCCGCAAGGACAATGGTGAGAATGCTGTGTTAGGGAGGTGTGATGTAGAAACCAGTGCATTTGTCCTGAGTGTGAACCACATGCCTGGGCCTGGAATCTGTAGGGTGTGGAAGGGGATGTCCTTTGGTTTGCAAATGGCCTTATCACCATGAGCACTTTAGTGGCATATGCTCATAATGGATAAAGTCAACGGGTGGTTTATTAGTTTCCTATCACTTCTGTGACAAATTACCACCACTGTGTTAGTCTGTTCAGGCCATAACAAAATACCATAGATTGAGTAGTTTATAAACAACAGAAATTATTCATCACAGTTTCAGAGACTGGGAAGTCCAAGATCAAGTTGCCAGAAGATTCAGTGTCTACTGAGGGCCATCTTCTGGTCATAAAAGGCATCTTCTTACTGAGTCCTAAAGCAAGCCCCCTCCGGCCTCTTTTATAAGGATACAAATTTCATTCATGAGGCTCCGCCTTCATGACCTAATCACCTCCTAAAGATCCTATTTCTTAATATTACCCTATTGGGGATTACCACATATTAATAACATATTAATTTAGGGGGGACACAAACACTCAGACCACAGCAGCCCTAGACCTAGTGACTTAATACAGGGTCAGAAGTTCTAAAATCAAGGAGTTAGCAAGGCTATGCTCCTTTGGCGAAGGGGAGAATTCTTTTTCTTGCCTTTTCCAGCTTCTGGAGGCCACCTGCATTCCTTGACTCCCAGCCCCTTCCTTGCAGCCCTCGGCTTCCATTGTCACATCTCCCTCTGCCTCTGCTGTCCCATCATCTTCTCTGACTCTGACTCTCCTGCCTCCTTCATTAGGACCCTTGTGATTAGATCAGGCCCACTCAGATAATCTCCCCATGTCAAGATCCTTAATTTAATCACATCTGCAAAATCCCTCTGCTGTGAAAGGCAACCTAGGCACAAGTTCCAAAGATTAGGATATGGGCATCTTTGGGGACCACTATTCAGCTGACCATAGATGGAGCCCAAATGTGGAACTGTGTGGATGAAGGATATCGTCCCAGGAATTAAGCAGGTCAGCCACTGCACCAGCCACTCACACTGCACTCAGCCTGTTTAGGCCAAGAGCTAAGCTGTGAAGTACTGCTCTTCACCTTTGTGTATCTGCTCCCCCCACAGAACACAAACGCAGAGAAGCTCTTGAGAAAGAGAAGGAGCGTCTCCAAAACATGGATGAGGAAGAATATGATGCCTTGACAGAGGAGGAGAAAATCGTGTTCAATCGGGAGGTTCAGCAGGTGCTCCGGGAAAGAAAGAAGAGGTCAGGACCAAGGGCTAACCAGAGCAGAAGCCATTCCCCTGGAAGGAACCCCGGAGGGACACCAGGACTGGCATAATGGGTCCAGATCATCTTCCAGGAGGGCAGCAATAGCCACAGAAGGCCCTGGGAGATGACCTGCTGAGAGCAGGGACACACATCCTTCCCATCTAGGGCACTGGTTGCTGCACTTTTCAGGGTTGCTCCCACTTTACTTCCTTCTCACTGGGGGACCAGATTGTGATGTCATGGCCAGCACTACACTAAGGGCTTCTTGGCCCTAGTGCTATTCTGGAGCTCCTGCTGGCTCCCTGACAAGTGCACCCTAGGTGTGGCCTATCAGCCTCTGAGCTCACTGGCTCACTGTTTAGCTGTCCACAGCTGGTGACCCAAGGTCCATTCTCTTGGCCTGGGCATGCTGATTGCTCCCCAGACCTCATTTCACCTCTTTTCTGGGTCCCCATCTTGCCTCTGGTGACATTGCCCATCCTCTGAGGTTTGGCTGCCTCTCCCATGGGATCCTCAGGTTGGGCAATTCACAATCTCACAAGCCCACAATCCTGGCCACTTTCTGTGCCCCTCACTGGGAACCACAGAGAAACATCTAGATTCCTCCGTGCCACCTAGAGCCCAGTAGACTTAGGGCTTCCACCTCAGGCTATCTCAGAGATGCAGGTAGGCAGTGGTACTTATGTCCTTTCTGCCCTCAGATCTTTAAACACTGTGGAGGCAAATGTGAGGGGAGAACAGTGGTTCTATTGCTTAACTCCTCCCTAGGATTTCAGACACTGGAGGGGGCAAGATACTCACCCACAATTTAACCCCTTCTCTCCCTCTGTCTCCAGACCCTTCCCACTGAGCCCAATAGAGCTTATATGTCCTCCCTTCCCCTACAGTATGCCCTCATCCTTTCTCCTGCATGATCCATTGTAGAAATGTCCAATTCTCCAGTTATGAAAAACCTAGCTTTGGGATTTTAAAGGAAACTCCCTTCTTTCTCACCAAGGCCATTGCTTCCAGACATTCATCTCCTGGTGGACTTAGAAAATGCAGATTTGATTCTCAAAGTTCTGCAACAACTTGTTTGTGTCACACACACACACACACACACACACATATACCATGAAGTATGACAAGTTGGCTTCAGTGGGCAGAGAGTCACTGCAACTAGGAACAATTAGGCATTTCTGGAGATGAAGATAGATGGGTTAACTATTTTCAGAAGTGCTATTTCCTCACCTGTTTGTGTTTTGTGCCAGCTTTGGCACCCTCTTTGCTGTTAGTGTTCGAGACTGGCTGAAAGACAGCAGAAAAGGAAAGGAAGAGATAGGAGGAGAGGAATGTGACTCTCAGACCCAGCACCATGGCTCCAAGCTAGCCACAGTAGGGACTGCCATTTAAAACACCATTTCTTATTGTCTGAACACCAAACATGATGGTATAGGAGGCTGGGCCTCATCTGTGCTAATACCAGAATAACCTTTAAAAGTTGCTTTTTTTAAAGGAGTAAAAATAAAGATTATTTTCAGCCTTTTCCTCACTCTCCTGTGAAAGGAGATTGGAATGGAAATACAGATACTCTGAGAATACCTCCTAGTTGAGTTTCAGTGAATCAGAGTCTTGCGGAATGACCAAAGGCAGATGTGAGCCATTTTTTTCTCTTCTCTTCTCTTCCTTTCTTCTATTTTTTCCTTCTTTCCTTCCTGTTTACCAAGCTTGCTCTGTTCTTTCTTCCATTTTATGTCCAAGAAAGCTCTGCCCAGTGTCCTCCACCTGGCAATCTCAGGCAGAGGAGGGACTTGGGCATGAGAGCCCCTGAACTTTGTTTTCTCTGCCTGGTTTGAAGGGAGCTGGAGAGGCTGGCAAAGGAGATGCAAGAAAAGAAGCTACAGCAGGAGCTCGAGCGACAAAAGGAAGAGGATGAGCTGAAACGGAAGATCAAAAAACCAAAGCAAGGACCCATAAAGGAGGAAATCCCCCTGAGGAAATCTCAAGTAACAAGCAAGCAGGTAGCAACCCCCACTTCTCCCTAGTGGAGAGAACGAGGGCATCTATTAGAACCAGCCAGTCAGCCTATCATACTCCCCTTCCAGAAAATTGGCCTGATCATATTTATATTTTGTCATGGAGCAGAAGGTAGGAGGAAAGGGAATGACATTTGTTGAACGGTGATTGTATGTCAATTGCTGTGCCTGCGTGGTACAGTCATGTCATTTTGGCATCCCTCACCATGCAAAGTTCAAAGAGATGAAGTCACAGTTCTAGGACCTCACTCAATTATGTCTGGCCATAGCCTTTCCTCCTTCCACTGCCCCTGAAGGCCTCTGACTGGTGCTAGATAGGCTAATATTAAAGATTTGCCTCCAGGAAACCTCAATGCTGATGAGCCTATGTGTTCAATCAAGAGCACACTGTAGGCAACAGTCAGGGAAGATGCCCCGCATGAGCTTATCCTTGCAGAGAAGTGCCACAGGTTTTCAGCCCACCATGCTTAGCATTCTCCTTCCTGCCCATTGTGAAGGGGATGATAGAGTGGCTACAGGAGCCCCCAACAGTGGTGATCATGGCCAAAGGCTGTGACTAGCTGGTATGGACAGCAGCTGTTTAAGCATCACCAATCCTGAGAGTGAAGCTGAAACCAGACTCCCAGACAGAGTGCAGACCAAGTAGGTGAGTGAGAGACAGTGATAGTAGCTGGGTGGACATAAGGGCAAAGGAATCAGTGTGCAGGGGTCTCAACCACAAAGAATTCAGAAAGGAACGGGGTCTGAGTACACATAACTGGACACAGGCTGAGATGCCTGATGTTGCTGACCTGAAGGAAATATATGACATCTCAGGCTGAGAATAAAAGGGGGTGTCCAGGAGAAAATTACAAGAACTGATCCCTATCTCTCCTGGGTGATTTTGTTCATGAAGCTAGAGAGGAGAAATCGAGTTATTGTGTTTCATCCATTCTTTTTGCAATTAACGAAGTCAATTTCTTATTTAGAATAGGTTCAGAATAATATATGCAGAAGTTATCTTTCCAAACTTGCTTTTAAAAGACATTTTATTCATCATTAATAGAAAGACTATTTGGAGCATGATAACCTCAAATTATGCCCACTGATTTCATCTTCAGAGTCTCCAGCTGGGATCTGTTGGAACTTTTAAGTGGGAACATGTGAATTTCCCTATTTTACCTATGTAGGCAGTTTCACTACTTGGAGTTTATAATGATTCTTGAATTTGTAGGTTGGGAACCATTAGCCACTAACTTTTCAAAATCTCTTCTCCTTCATTTTCTCTCTTTTCCCTCTAGTATTCCAATCATACATGTGTGAGGCCTTTTTGAAGACTCTTCACAATATTGCATATGTCTCTAATGCTTTTTCTATGTTTGCACACTTTTGTCTCTCCCTGCTTCACAGTGGATATTTTCTGACATATTGTCTAGCTCACCATCTAAGGCCGAATCTGCTGTTTAAACTTCCTGTCAGTTCTTCATTTTGTTATTGCATTAGGAAGCTATTAATTCTGTTCTTACTGTTTCTAGTTCTCTTCAAAATTTTCAGTACTCAATTGTCTTTCAGTTCTTTCAACGTATTAAACATATCTTTTTCAAGTTCTTGACTAATCACACCAATACATGGATGCCCTGCAGTCTAGTCTGTTGTCTGTCTTTTGCTCTTGGTTTAAGGTCACATGGTCTTGTCTTTTTAGGTGCCAGGTTATTTTTTGAAGGCCAGATATTGCACGGAAAAACTTAAAGAAATAATTTGAGACTCTGAATCACATTATCTTCTCTATAGAGAATCGCTATTTGATTCTGACAAACAGCTAGGTTAAGTTAGAAGCTCTAGAAATCTTAATTCAATCAGGACTGAGAAAATTTTAAGCTGAGCTTCAGTCCCTGGGAGGCATAGGCTGTTTCAGGATGATCCTGACTCCTAATATGGATCCTTTCAGAGCCCTAACTCAGTCTAGGGGATTCACCAGAACCTCTTTTTCTGGGCAGGCCTGAAGTCTGATTTTTTTAACCCCAGCCCATGAGTCTGTCAACAAGCATTACTCAGCTTCTCAACTACACTTTTTTTCCCCCCACATGCCCTTTAGGGAAAACAGCCCCAAATGCTGGGTCCACGTCTATGTATTTCTCTCCTCTCCTAGATCTTAGCCTGCAACTCATTACTGCCTTTTTGGCTTTCCAGTACTTTCAAACACATGAGCTCTTAAAATGTTTTTTGCAGACTTCCTACTTGTGTGTGTTGAATGTTATCAAATAATTTTTCTGCAGCCATGATTATGTTTATTTTCCTGCTTTACTCAGATCAAGTGGTAGGTTACAGATTATATTATTGAATCAATTTGTTTTAGTATTAAAGATTTATTCAGCTTTTCTCTTGCTTTCCAAGTCAATTTGGTCATTCATGGTTTTCTTAAAAAGTATCCACTTTAGCCGGGCTCGGTGGCTCAGCCTGTAATCCCGCGCCTTGGAAGGCTGAGGTGAGTGGATTGCCTGAACCCGCGGGTTCGAGACCCACCTGGGCAGGCGAAACCTCATCTCTACAATAAATCAAAAAAATTAGCCAGGCGTGGTAGCGCGCGCCTGTAATTCCGGCTACTCGGAAGGCTGAGGCGGAAGGATCGCCGGAGCCCAGCAGGTCGAG
>CAUYQG010111615.1:0-20846 GCA_963574415.1 Tarsius wallacei | reverse complement strand
CACACACACACACACACATGCACACACACACCCCTAAACAAACCAGAAAACAATACAAAACCAAACCAAAAGACAGGACAACTCAACACACACACACCCAACACAAAATGAAAGAAGAAGAAAAAAGAGTAGAGAAAAAAGGGGTAATGCAAATTAAATCCTCAGGCATACATTCACACACGCATCAAACTAAAAAAAGAGAAGAACAAAAAAGAACCCCAAAACACTGAAAGATGAATACTCAATCATTCATGTACACACATAAACAGAAAACAAAAAACAGAAGAAGAAAGAAAGAAAAAAAGAAGAAAAAATGAAAAAGAAAAAAAGATGAGGGGAGTGCACACATACACATTCATGCACAAAGAAAAAAGAAAAAAATAGAAAAAAATACCTGTCCTCTTGTGGCAGGTTCTATAATTGTTCCTCTCAGCTGCTCACAGATAAGCCCCTCTGTCTCCTGCAGAGCTTCAGTCACATTCACAATCTCCCCAGCTTGTGGCCCAGGGAAGGAGGAGGAGGCGGTAGGGGGTGGGTGGGGCTCCAGTCCTTCCCTCCCACCCTTGTATGGTCAGGGGGATCCCCTCTGGTGGGGAGCTGCGGTATTGTCTCCTCCCAGGTACTGGCAGTGGGTGTGCCCCAGCCAGGTTTATCCTGGAGTAGAGTCCTTCTATCATGGTTGACATCCAGGCTCTGCCTGGGTTTGTCCCTCTCAGTTGTGCCCAGCTATTTGGGTCTGGTGTTCAGAGGATTGCTGGGGAGGAGAGGGTTGGGTCAGGCCTAATTCACTGCTGATCTCTTTGGAGGTCTTTCTTATCCTTTTCGGGTTACACCCTTTGTCCCATGGCTGAATCAGCATAGAAGGTAGGGCACCTGAGACTCAGCACTCATCCTGTCCCTCTGAAGTTTGTTTTCAGGATATTCTCTCTGGGTCGTGATCAACCCCTGAATAGTTAACCCACTGGTCACAGAGATTGGGTCTGTCTTTCCATGGTGAGCAAACAGGAGCACTTCCCTGCCCGGTTTCCAAGATAGTGGCAGAGTGCCTGTTTCATCTTCTCCAGTGAGGCTGTGCCTCTGGCACCCTCATTGTGCTCCCTCTGCAGCCCTTGCCGCCAGTGTTTGGTCAGTCGCTGTGGGGGTGAGGCAGAGTCTGGAGCCAGCAGTCATTCCCGGCAGCTTCTTCCTGAGAATGGCTTTGCTGATTAAAAAAAAAGGCACTCAGCTTCTGTGCCCTGGGAAGTGCTAGGGACCAAGCACAGCAGCTGTGGCAGCAGCCGCTTCACTAGGAGAGCCCTAGCTACTTGCCTCTGAGTCTCCACTCAGTCAGTCACTCATACACCCACTTACTCGTAGACACATATGCAAAATTGTCCATACACTCACTCACACAGGGGCTCACATAGTTTGACTAGCTCCTCCACTATCTTCTCATCTCTCCCTTGCCTGCTGTTTTATTTAAAGATATGTTAGTTGATGTTTAAACTTGTCATTTGATATACTGCAAAATTTCCTGACAGAATTCAGATAGTACTCAAAGAGAAGGGATTTGATCTATGAGATCTTAGACCCAAAGCTAGTTGAAACAAATGAGACTTTTACTTGTCTCTTTTGGAGTTGTGGCTATATAATATTAGCCATGTTAATCAGAAAGTTTATGATTGGAAAGCAGTGCATCTGAGTTGAAAAATCAAGAGGTAGGATGTGGTGTTTTCGATTTTGTCTGCTCGGCATTATGCCCTCCAACTGGTAATAGCATCCCAGTTTTTCTTTGCAGAACTATCTTTCCATGTATTAGACTCTCAGACACAATGTCCTTTCTTTCCTATAAATGTGGCAGGGACAACTCAAATATGGGAGGACTGGGAGCTGTGAGTATTTGGGTAAATTTGAGGGAATCTGAGCTTTTAATGTTCAGAAATTTTGGTTCATATTGGGCAAATCTGAATTCACTTCTCTTCTTGGTGCCAGGATATTTTGTTTTTGTTGAGGAAATAAATAACCACTTTGTAGTTGGACATTATAAATGAGAAAGGATTTAAAAAGTTCAGCTAGTATGGATAGACTATCAATTGTTACATAAGTCATCTCCTTAAAATTAATAATATAAATTTTATGTAGCACCGGGTCTAGGGAATCTCAATATGGATATAGGTGGAACATTATTTTTGTTTTTTTTAAAATTAATTAATTTACTATATAGTTGTGGGGCACAAATGAAGATTTGTTACATAAGTGGCTGCATGCAAGGGAAGTTTGGGCTTCTAGGTGGCCCTCATTCTTCTTGGTAGTGGATCACGTACTCTTTGTGTTGACACATGCCACCCAACCCTAGCAGTGCCCAGTGATTGCCAAACCCATCCTAGCAGTGTCCAGTGATTGCAAATCCCACCCTTGTGCTAATGTAACTAGTGATCAGGGCCTACTTATGAGGGAGAACATGCGATATTCAGTTAATTTCTGTGATAGATCACTGAGTATGATGGTCTCCAATTGCATCCAAATTGCTATGAAGGCCATGATTTTGTTCTTTATGGCTGCATAATACTCCATCGTGTATGTGTACCACTTTATCTAATCCGCTTTCAGTGGACAGCAGAGTTGGTCCTATGTTTTTGCTATTGTGAATAATGTGGCAATAAATGTATGTGTAGGTGTCTTTTTGGTAGAGTGATTTATGTTCTTCCAGGTATATTCCCAGAAGAGAGATTGCTGGATCATATGGAAGATCACTTTTTAGTTCTTTTAGAAATTGCCACATGCTTTTCATAGAAGCTAAACTAACTTACATTCCCACCAACAGTGTACTCTTTTCTCCACAGCCACGCCAGCACCTGCTTTTTAAAAACTTATGATAGCTCCTTACTGCAGTTAGGTGGTATTGTATCATAGCTTTGATTTGCATTTCTCTGATGATTAGTGAGACTGAGCATTTTTTTTCATGTGTCCATTGGCTGCTTGTATGTCATCTTTTGAAAAATGTTTGTTCATTCTTTTTCCCACTTTTTAATGGGGTTGTTTGTTTTTTCCTTTCACTTCATTTGAGTTCCTTGTAGATCCTGGATGTTAGGACTTTGCCAGATGCATAATTTGCAAATATTTTTTCATATTCTGTGGGTTGTCTCTTTACTCTCTTGATGGTTTCTTTTGCAGTGCAAAAGCTTTTCAATTTGATGAGGTCCCACTGTCTATCTTAGCTTTTGTAGCATTTGCTTTTGGGGACTTGCTCAAAGTTAAAGACTGGAAAATGATCTTTCAGGCAAATGAAAAGGAGAAAAGAGCAGAGGTAGCTATTATGATATCAGACAAAGCAGACTTTAAAATATCAAAAGTTAAAAAGGACATGGAAGGACACTACATAATGATAAAAGGCTCAATCTAACAGCAAGAAATATCCGTCTTAAACATACATGCACCAAACACAGGAATACCAGGTTTTATAAAGCAACTACTAAGTAAATGAGGGTAGGACATTGACACTCACACAATCATAGTTGAAGACCTCAATACCCTGCTAACAACCCTAAACAGATCACTGAGGTAAACAACCAACAAGGAAATCCAGAATCGTAACACTTGATTAAGTGGATTTAATAGACATCTACAGAACACTCCACCCAATAACTACAAAGTATACATTTTACTCATCAGCACATGGAACATACTCCAAGATCAATCACATTCTCAGACATAAATCAAGTGTGAATAAATTCAGAAGATTGAAATGATACTGTGCATCTTCTCAGATCATGGCGGAAAAAAATAAATATCGCCACCCAAAAGATCCCCTAAAACACACAAATACATGGACACTAAATGACTTGCTGCTGAACGACCTAAGGTCAGCACAGAAATTAAGACAGAAATAAAAAGATTCTTGGAAACAAACAAAAACAAAGACACATCTCATCAGAATCTCTGGGATGCCATGTAAACAGGGTTAAAAGGAAAATTTATAGCATTGTACTTATATATCAAGAAAATAGAAAGATTGCAAGTAAACAGCCTAACATCACACTTGAGGTAGCTGGAAAGGCAAGAACATCTAAATCCTAGTTTCAGTAGAAAAATTCAGATCACAATTGCAGGATATAGAAGGCAAAAATATAGAAAGGAACAAGACAAAAACCTGGTTCTTTGAAAGGATAAATAAGATTGATGAACCCCTGGCCAGATTGACTAAAAAAAAAAAAAAAAAATAGAGAGCAAATTCAAATAAACACAATTATTAACAAAAAGGCAATGTCACAACTGACCCTGAAGAAATTCAAAAGATTATCAGAGATTACTATGAATATCTGTATGCAAAAATACTAGAAAATCAAAGGAAATGGAAGATTCTCTGGCATCACGCAACCTCCCAAGTTTGAAACAAGATGAAATTAAAACTCTAAACAGACCAATAACAATCCAGGAAATTGACTCAGTCATAGGAAACCTCCCTGCCAACCCCTCCTCCCCCGCAAAAACATCCTGGACCAGACGGCTTCCCAGCTGAATTCTACAAGACATACAAGGAGGAGCTGATATCAGTCTTACTGAAAGTATTCCAGGCAATCGAGAACAATGGAATTCTTCCTAACACATTTTATGAAACTAACATCATACTGATACCCAAACATGGCAAGAAAAGAGAATTATAGGCCAATCTCCTTGATGAACATAGACACAAAAATTCTCAACAAGATTCTAGAAAACTGGATCCAACAACACATCTTTTAAAAATTATTAGTAGATACATATTTATTTTAAAATTGTGGAGTACAATTAAGGGGTAGGTATACAAATATTCATTGTGCAGGTACCCTTGTTGATGAGGTGTGCCCCCCCACTTCCCCAGGCAGATATTGACTACCGTTAATCCTATCTCCCTGCCCGTCCCTGCCCCCTGTAGTTTCCCGCCACTGTCAATCTTTTTCTTATAGTATTATGGTAGTTGTTCAAGGTTCCACTTATGAGTGAGAACATGTGATACTTGGATCTTTGTTTCTGTGAAAGATCACTCAGTATTATCAACTCTAATTCCATCCAGGTTGTTGTGAAATTCATGATTTTGTTTTTCTTTAACCAACAACACATCTTAAGGATCATCTACCATGGTCAAGTAGGTTTCATTCCTGGGATGCAGGGCTGGTTCAACATTTGAAAGGCCTCAAGCATAATTCAGCACATTATCAGATGTAAAACCAGGAATCACATGATTATTTCATTAGATTCAGAAAAAGCATTCAACAAAATCCAGCATCCCTTCTTGATAAAAACCCTTGAACACCTAGGAATAGAAGGAACATTCCTCAAAACATTATTTTTTGAAAAATGTTAAGCTTCCATTTTTACATTTCTCATGACTTCTGAATGTTTTTGCATATTTGCGTTCTAGTGTGTCAATTATGATCCTCCCTGCATGTTAACATGATCAATATACAATATACAGCAGGTCATACATTATTAGAGGGAGCCAGAGAAAACATAATTCTTTTTTTAAGGTTTTCATAAAGAATTTTTATAAAGGAACTGAAATTTGACTTAATAGTCAATGGGTAGAGGCCAAATATCTGGTGTTGGCTAGACTACACTCCCCACAGTGTGAAGAAAAGTTAGGGTCAGAGGTCTGAGTAAAATGAATCTGAAGGTGCTGGTTCCATGTTTTCAACAAGGTTGATTGATGTCTTTGCTTCTGATCACTAACTTCATTGTTCCAATTAGGACAAATCTGGGTGGTGGCAGGGCTGAGTGGGAGAGACTCTACACTATGATGGAAGAATAAATTTGTTCTAGAGTGCTGGATACCTTGTGTTCTGTCCTTGTGTGTTCAGAAGAAGGGATACCTGATGACACTATTATTTAAATATTAGGTTCCTGAAGTGCTTGTATGACTATGTGCAAGTGTGGGAGTGAATATTCTGAACAGCATGTTCTCAGGGAGAGATGATATGTTCCATTCCAGAGTGTGGGATTTAAGACACTGGGTGAAAATGTTATGAGGTGGAAAACAGCGAGGGTCATTAACTTTCTGCTTTGTCTGTTAAAGGCCTATGAAGGAAAGATGCTTGAGAAAAACTTGGAGTACCCAGTGAACCCACTAACAGTCCATAAAAATAGGAAGGAATCTACATTAGGCTAGGTGTAAGATGGCCGCAAAGGTGCAAGTAAATCTTTTTAGCAGGCAGGTTATACTCCCAGCCTATGAAATATACTGTTTCTATTGTGTTGTTACAGAATTTGAAATCCACACTTGTTACTTCTTTGAGAATTCCTGAAGACCAGATGACTAATGCTGAAAAAATTGTTGCATCTTTTGTGCAAATCCTTTTGTGATAATGTGTGTTTGGACCAATTGGAAATGAGCTGCTTTAACTCATTTGCCCTGAAGGACAAAGAGGAATGAAAATTCTCCCAGTGGACAGAACTTGAGGAATGTACATTCTTGTCTACTTTACCTGCAAGCAAAGATAGCACAATTCATGGATTTGGGGCAGTTGTAATGGTCTGCCTGTATTGCAAGGGTAGTGAAATAAAAAGATTAGAAAATTGGTGAGAACAAGTTTTAAGGGCAATGTGAGTTGGAGCTTTCATTAAGACATGCAATAGTTGCTCAAGAATAATTTACCAAATAAATGAATCCATAACATGAAACTATTTGAGCCCATAAATTAGAGCTCTGTCCTCATGACCTAATCACCTCTCAAAAGGCCCTGACTCCCCATACCATCACACTGTAACTGTTTGAGATTCTAGATATAGAGGCTATTCTTAATAATCAGGAGGACCAGATATGTCACTCTATAAATGCCACCTATCTTCTTGCTTGGGCAGCCCATCATTTGGTCAATGGGCTCATGATAATCACAGTCGTAGTCTTTGACACGAAAGCTATGCATAAATTTACCCAAAGTGACTTCCAACTTTTAAGAAAAATGACACTGAATTTCGATAGAGATTGCATTGAATCTGTAGATCATTTTGGGTAGTGTGGACATTTTAACAATACTAATTCTGATACATGAACATGGGATATTTTTTCATCTATTTGTATCTTTAATTTCATTAATGTTTTACAGTTTTCAGTGTACAAGTCTTTTACTTCCTTGGTTAAATTTATTCCTAAGTATTTTATTCTTTTGTAGCTATTGTAAATGAGATTGTTCTCTTGACTTCTCTTTTGGCTAGTTGACAGTGTATAAAAATGCTACTGATTTTTGTGTGTTGATTTTGTATCCTGCAACTTTACCATATTTGTTTATTAGTTCTGACAGTTTTTTGGTAGAATCTGTAGGGTTTTCTATATATATAAGATCATGTCATCACCAGACATTAACAATTTCACTTGTTCCTTTCCTGTTTGGATGTCTTTTGTTTCTTTCTCTTGCCTAATTGCTCTGGCTAGACTTTCAATACTATATTGAATAGAAGTAGCAAGAGTGGGCATCTTGTCTTGTTCTGGATCTCAGAGGAAAGGCTTTTAGTTTCTCACTGCTGAATATAATGTTAGCGGTGGGCTTATAATATATGGCCTTAATTGTGTGGAGTTATTTTTTTCAAGGCCTAATTTGTTGAGAGTTTTTATCATGAAAGGATGTTGGGTCATTTTAAAAATTGTTATGTATTACTGTTACCTAGAGCTTTTTGTATAATATTTATGGTTTTGTATTAAGTACATTCTTTTTTTCTCCTGCAAGTTTATTTTTTAATTTTCTCCACAGTTGTGTTGAGATATAATTGGCAAATAAAAATTGTATACATTTAAGGTATGCAATAGGATGTTTTGATATATGTATAAATTTGATATATGTATACATTATGATTACCACCGTTAAGCTAATGAATATATCCATCACCTCGAATCATTATTTATTTTTTTGAGGTAAGAATACTTAAAATCTATACTCTTAGTTCTATGGTCTGTTTGTATTTTCCCAAATTCATATGTTGAAATCCTAATCTCAGTGTGATGGTATGGGAAGATGGGGCCTTTTGGGAGGTGATTAGGTCATGAGGATGGGCTCTAATTTATGGGATTAGTGCCTTTATAAAATGAACCCAGGAGAGCTCATTCTCACCTTCCACCATCTGAGGACACAGGAAAAAGTTGCCATCTATGAACCAGGAAATAGACCCCAACTCTGTGGACCCCTTGATCATAGATTTCCCAGCCTTCAGGACTCTGAGAAATTTCTGTTGTTTATAAGCCACCCAGTCTATTGTATTTTGTTATAGCAGCCTAAACCAACTAATATACTTAGCAAATTTCAAGTATACAATATGTTATTATTATTTTTATTTTTTTATGAGCCTGCCTTCCATTCTTTACATGTATAAGGCTCTTTCCTGTCCCAGGGCTTCTGTGTGTGCTCCTCTTGCTTTCTGTCTAGTCACCACCTTGTTCTAAATAGCCCAACATATGTAACTTCTTTAGTGAAAGCTACTCTGATAACTGTCTTTCTCACCTAAATCAGACATACCTTCAAATAACTAATTATATGTTAAGTGTTTTGTGGTTGTTTGTTTTCTTCCACTTGACTTTAAGCTCCATAAGAGTAAGAAACCGGGCTACTGTTTCCATGTTCCCAGATCTTAGTATGATTCTTAGTACATAGAACATGCTCAGTAAATACTTATTAAATGAATGTATCAATCAATCTGGAAACATTCTGGCTCAAGAAGGAGGATGTGAACAAGAGTTGTGTTCACTACAAAATCCCCATAGTAGTATAGGGATGATAGTAAAATTCTAGTACACATCTTGAATTCAACCAGGCAGGAATAGTGTCATGGCTTTAATGTAACCTACTCCTTAAAACAAATAGGGCAATCTAGTATTTGATATGTCTGCCTCTGAGATAGTCAACACCCTGCAAATGTTCCAGTAGTTGCATATAATAGGGAGTCTAGCCAGTTTTTTGTTTTGTTTTTAATGGTTCTCACTTTATTTTATTTATTTATTTATTTATTTTTTATTGTGATATTGTGGGGTACAGTTAAGGGTTAGGTACACAAATATGCCTCGCTCAGGCACCCTTGTTGATAAGAAGTGTTCCCCCATCCCCAGACAGGTATTTACTACCATTAATCCCCTCCCCTATCCCCCCCCCATAGTTTCCCACCACTGTCAGTCATTTTCTTGTGGTAATACA
This sequence comes from Tarsius wallacei, assembly GCA_963574415.1. Lineage (NCBI taxonomy): Eukaryota > Metazoa > Chordata > Mammalia > Primates > Tarsiidae > Tarsius > Tarsius wallacei. The sequence goes on along the minus strand of CAUYQG010111615.1, from coordinate 11,712 downwards.
TAGGGTGATCGAGGTCTACTCTATGAGTGAGAACATGTGATACTCAGTTTTTTGTTTCTGAGAGGTCACTCAGTATTATAGACTCTAGTTCCATCCAGGTTGCTGCAAAATTCATGATTTCGTTCTTTTTTATGGCTGCGTAGTATTCCATTGTGTATATGTACCACATTTTTTTAATCTAGTCTTCTTTTGATGGACAGCAAGGTTGCTTCCAGGTTTTTCTGATCTTGGTGAGACAGGAATCCAGCAGGACTAGCTTTCCAAAACAGGGGTCAGGAGGCCCAGACCTCACAGGCAAGAACAAATGTAGTGAGAAGACTGGCCAGCTGACACCAGCTAAGACCAAGGTGGCATAAAAAACTACCTCTGCTTATGCTTTTTGCTTATTATACACTGATTATAATATGTTAGCAAGCTAAAAGACACTCCCACAAAGGCCCTGACAGTTTACAATTACCATGGCAACTCCCGGAAGTTACCTTATCTGGTTTGTAAAGGGTGAAAACCTGATTCTGGGAACTCTATGCCTCTTACCTGGAAAATGAATTTAATAATCCACCCATTGCTAAGCATATAATCAGGGGATAACTACAATCATAAAATCCCAGTGATGTATAGCTGCTATGCTTCCCATAGACCAGCCTAGGCTGCTCCACCTATGAAGTAGCCTGCTTTCTGTCATTTCAGTAACTGTTTTCCTTTTCCAACTGAAACCCAAGCAAGGTATGGGAACTGATCTGCCTGAAGAGTGGTCTTTCTTTTGTTACTTTTTTTTTTTTTTTTGAGTAGGAGTCTCACTCTGTCACCCAGACTGGCGTGCAGTGGCCGCTTTCAGCCACTGCAGCCTCGACCTGCTGGGCTCCAGCGATCCTTCCGTCTCAGCCTTCCAAGTAGCTGGAACTACAGGCACGCGCTACCACGCCCAGCTAAATTTTTTGATTTATTGTAGAGATGAGGTCTCGCCAAGTTGCCCAGGCGGGTCTCGAATCCGAGGGCTCAGGCAATCTACTCACAGTCTCCCAAAGCGCAGGATTACAGGCTGAGCTACTGAGCCCGGCTTTGTTACTTATTTTTATTTAAATAAACTTGCTTGCAGTTTACCTTGTCTGCTCACTCCTGAATTATTTCTTGCACAAAGCCTAGAACCCACTTGGCCTTTCCGGTAGGTCGCTAACTTTGAGGTGCCCAAGCCTATATTGTCTCCATGGTGAACATGAAGAGAAGGAGCAGAGACACCACCCAGTTTCCAAACTAAGATCAGTGCCATTGGGCACAAGTGAATGGATGAGTCTCCCTCAATTTGGCTTCATTGTCCTAATCTCTCAGGATCTCTGGTTTAGTAACCCAATAGCAGTCTGTGTTTTATCATTTTGGACTTCTGCTTCTCTGGTTTCCTTTCAGGGGACTGGAGTCAAAGTTACCTTCTTATATTTTTATTTTGCTTAATTGTAACAAATGAATGCCTATGCTTACTTCACTGTAGCCTTTATGATTCCCGCCTTGGGGACATGGGCGATTGTTTCCATTCCATGTAAGGCAAGACAATTTTCTTATTTGTTTTAAATTCTTTTCCTGTTGTTTTGGGAGCTCCTTTATTGTGGTGATCTGGGACACCTGAATTGTGTTGATTTGCAACTACAATTTATGATAGGTCTCATGTATTCAGAGATCACAGGTGTCTAACCCCCAGATGCTCTGGGGTTTTTAGCAATAAGAAAAGCTCAGCCGGGCTCGGTGGCTCAGCCTGTAATCCTAGCACTTTGGGAGGCTGAGGTGAGTGGATTGCCTGAGCCCGCGGGTTCGAGACCCGCCTGGGCAACTTGGCGAGACCTCATGTTTACAATAAATCAAAAATCAACCGGGTGTGGTAGCGCGCGCCTGTAGTTCCAGCTACTTGGAAGGCTGAGGCGGAAGGATCGCTGGAGCCCAGCAGGTCGAGGCTGTGGTGGCCGGGAGCGGCCACTGCACTCCAGTCTGGGTGACAGAGTGTGACTCCAACTCAAAAAAAAAAAAAAAATGAACATTATAGCAGAGCTATACTCTAGGTTTGTTGTGAAGATTCAACAAAGTGATCAGAACAGTAGTGGGCACAAGAAGAGTGTTCAATAAATGTCCATTGTAAGCCAGGTGTGGTGACTCATGCCTGCAATCCCAGTACTTTTGGAGGCCGAGGTGGTAGGATCACTAGAGCCCAGGAGCTCAAGACCAGCCTTGGCATCACAGTGAGAGCTCTTCTCCAAAAAATAAATTAAAAAAAAAAATAGCAAGGCATAGTGGGGTGCACATGTAGTTCCAGCTGCTCAGAAGGCTGAAGTGGAAGGATCACCCAAGCCCAGGAGTTCAAGGCTGTGGTAAGCCACGATCATGTCATTGCATTCTAGCCTGGGCAACAGAGCAAGACTCTAACTCAAAAAATAAATAAATAAATACATGACGTTCTCCTGGAGATGCCTAGATGATACTCTTCAAAAGAGTGCTTTGCTCTAGCTACCAAGAATGCACCGGCCATGAGAAGAAACTTTCAGCCCCTCCCCTAAATACATCAAAATAAACTCTTAGTTATCCAAAGCATCTCCTTCAGGAAGTCAGATGATATTCAGGTGACCTTTTTCTGAAACCAAGTTCTGTGCAAATGGGCAAAACCCAACAGAACTTTCTATTCTCTCTGCTCCTTGGACCCTTGGATTTGAAGAATATGCTTATCGAACAAGGTCTAGGCAACTGGGCAGCTAGAGATCCATTAGTATTATTTAACTCAACTTCTGCCTGCCTGTGACCTTACCTAAGAGCAAATCCGATAATAATTGGGCCCCCAAACCATCAGGATGAGTCTGACTTTCCTATATGCCAGTCACTTTCCTATATGCCAGTCACTCATGCTGTGCTCCCTTCCAGAAATGTCATCCCCTGCCATACACACACACCTGAGACAATCATTACTTATCGTTCAATCCCCAGCTCAATAGTATTCTACCTTAGAAAACTTCCCTTTCTTCTGCAAGGTGTCTCTTCCTCTCCTACAGAATTTTGTTCAGTCTTTGATCATATAATGGTTTCCACATGATGTTATAGTGAAAGGAGTTGGGGTCTATGTCCTTTCCTCTACTCAAAGCTTCTTCTTTTTTTTTTTTTTAATAGATCAAGCCACTTAATTTTCAGAATTACTCAAAGCTTCTTAAGGGCAGGGCCAATTTGTTTTTTCTCAGCAACCTCAGCACCTAGATAATGCTTGGCACACAATAAAGTTGCACCAAACATCTGATGATTAAACAAATATGTGAAAGAACAAACCATACATTAGCAAGCAACTGGGAAGAATATAGTGGCAATTTTTAGAAATTCAGTATGATCCAACATCCCTTGGGTCCAAATGTGGTTTAAGGTGTCTCCTCAAAAACCTCACACTTTCCAGATGGACTTGAGTGTTGGCTGTTTGGGTTTTGTTTCAGGTCCTTGTCCTCGGCTGTTCAAGTCACCTGGTGCTAATGCACGCCCAGCTTGGACCTGGAGCATTCCCGCATAATCTGTGAATGTAAATGATCTGTCATCTTGACCAGCAAGGTTAAAGCAAGGTACCTGTTAAAAGAAGGATATGAAGTAGCATGGAGAGTTCAAGTACAATTGTTTTATATGAGAGGTCAAGTTCACCTTGTGTCGGGCACTTGGGCTAACAGTTACCGATTAAAGGAGACAATACCATCAATTTTGCTGGCTTTTAAACGCCTAGTATGCTTCCTACTCCCCACCCCCTTTGACTGTAAAAACTTCCCTAGGCTTCTGAGAATATGGACTCCTTTGCAATTTCTTTTGCCACACAGCACACTCTGAATTGAGTGTTCTTTCTTTTTCTGCCAAGTGCTTTCCTAGTGAAGTTCATTTCCAGACAACAGCCTGGGTCCACCCTGAATATGATAAGGTTTTGTTTTTGTTTTTATTTTTTTGCATTTCCTATTTTGAAGATAGCTTTAAAAAAAATTAAAAAGGAATATAGCTCCATAGCTGCAGTCTGCCTCTGAACCAGAAGGGGGAGGCTGAAGGAAATGGATTCCTGCAGGTCTGCAAAAAAGTACATTATGGGAGGAGGGGGAGGTGGTGTGGGGAGAGGGGGTGATTAGAAATGCGAAGGGGAAGAGAAGGAGGGGTAGTGAAATCAAAATAATTATAATAAAATAATAATTGCAGCCATCATTTTAGTGTGCTCGATGCTTTACATATGTATACATATGCATTTAATCCTCACAACAACTCCAGGAGGTATGTATTAATATCCCCATTTTTCAGATGAGGAAATCAAAATGCCAAAAAAGAAACACTTCAAACTTTGCATGTGTACACTACTTTTCAGGCAGTTGGATTGCTGGGCTATAACCAAGTCAGTTCATAAGTAAATACTGGTGGTTTGATTTTCTTTTTTTATTATTATTATTTTTAATGCTCACTATTTCAGGCCCCAGGTCAGTAACCGAATATGTGGGAAGTCTTTAAAAATACCAGTGAGAGCATTTGAAATAGCACAGCTGAAAACCACTACTTTTCACACTGGGCTTCATTCAGAGTTCAAGGTTGGACATTTTTCTCCCACACAAATTCAACAGAACAAGAAACCACAAGAATTGAGTGTTTTCCAAGTCTGATCCAGGGAATATAAACTTCAGAAAACAGCATGGAGAGAAATTTATTTGAAAGCACTTCTCTGAAAACCTTTGCACCTCAGTTTCCTGGCTTCAAGGCCCTTGAATAGCTCTAGATATTTAACATATACCAAATCACTGATGGCATTCAATAAATATTCAACAATATGGTTATTGTGGCCAATTTCCTGATGGGGTCTAATACTTGTTAGAGTTTTCCAGATGAATCACTTCTGTTTTATCCAGATTCCATACCATGACCAGCTCCATATCCGCCCTCTCAGTGAACCACACTAATACTGGTTGCCAGGTAAAACTTTCTTAGAATGTCCCAAACTTGTCATTTTTCTTTCTGATGTACTTCTACCCAGCCCACATGTGCCCACAGCAAGGTGTGTTCTACAGAAATTTCTATAAGGAAGAATGTATTAAGTGTTGCTTAAAGAACAAATAAATGAATTTCAGTAGACTGTCTACCTTTATATTTAGGTTTTCTTTCAGTGTGAGAGTTCAGAATTTTATGTGGGAGGGGAACGGGCTTTTTAATCCTTTTTTCCCATTATATTTCAAATGAATTTGTCAAGAGGCTCAGAGTTTTATTTTTCCAACATGAATCACTGATGATCTAACAAATTAATTACCCATCCATCCTGCCTTACTGAGTGAGGTCATGGGAGAACGGATGGGTTCAGCTGACCTCCTCTGGACTGCAGTGTCATGGCCCCCATTTAAGAGCTTGAGTTCAATGCCAAAATTGCCAGTTTAGGTTAGAATCAGACCTAAATGTATCTTATTATACACAGAGGCACACAAATGCAATATGTCATCTTTAATGGCTCAGAACAAAGCCTAAAAAAAATAGTGTCCTAGCACAGACGAATTTTATAACCTTTGATATATGGCTTTCATTATTAACAATAATTTCTGTAACTGCATCCAAATTCGGGAAGACACCCGATGAATATTAATTTTATTTTTGATTTATTTTCTCCTCCCAGTGGTTCCCTCTAGGGCAGACGGCATTCCCATCGTCCCTTTGGCCCTGAGAGCTTACATCCTCCAGAGTTAAATCTTCACGGTCCTGGTTCCAGGAATATTGCACTTTGGGTTTTGATATTTGGCTGAAAAATAAGGATTTTTTCACCTACTGCATTTTCTTACCTTCTTATATTTTACAAAGATTTCCCCCTCACACACCCTTTGTCATTATATTAAAACCTAATTGCAAGACAACTCTCCTCACCTAAGTCATCAACAAAGCCCAATTATTTCTAATGCATGCAGAAGGGGGAAAAAGTGCCAAACAATAAAAAGGCATGCAGTAACCTAAGCCTTTTTCACAGTCAGGCTTCAAGTTCACATGTGAATTTATGCCAGTTTTGACATTAGCCGAAAAAATTAACAGTTCTCAAAAATGAAACTCTCACAAAAGGGGTTTTGTGTTTCAAGCAGAATAAATTATAGTGTGATGTTATTAAAACACTTAGTTGTTAAGTTGCCAAGAAAATCCAGTATATTCACACAGACTCGAGGACCTGTCTCCATGCAAAGTAATTAAATTAGATTTATGGGCTGCATTACATCAGTGTTTGATAGTTCATTTTTCCTTTCTTCATATTTTGCCCTGCTTTGTTAGAGCATGTGACAGATGGTAAAAATAGTGTGAAGTTTCTTGGCCCTGTGCTAAATCCCCTTTCGGTAGTATATCTCTCTTCTGTCAGTTCTCCCCAGCGATGATAAATTAACCTCTCTCTTTGTATCCCAAGTGTGGCAGTAAAGCTCTCTTTGACACAGCACTATCACTTTATCTTAATCTGTGCTGTTTCGAGGAGAGAGGGAGATGATGCAATCGCTACCATGAGTTTAAAGAGAAGATTTATTGTGTCAGAAAAAGAGAGGATGATTAATATAATATGCATCATTATATTTTTCATTTTGTCTCATTTGTCGCCTTCTTCTCGTAGACGGCAGGGAGTTCGCCAGGGTGGGCCACCCTCCGGACTGCCTTTCACCTGGAGCTCTGCTTGGTGGGCTGAGCCTGGGGGCTGGTAGGTAGGGGTAACCAGCTCCTTCTCTCTGTCCCCCACCTCCTAACCACCCCCCCCACCTGCCACCATGGAAGGGGTGAGGTTTTTCTTTCTGGCAACACTTCCTGCCTTTCCCAAAGGGAGGCAGCAGCGGTACCTGGGGTCCGCTCCTCACAAGACTCCCTCTCCTTGGAGCAGGAGACATAAATAAGACCTCGAGGCATTATTTGAAGGAGGCCAGTCATAATGTGTCCTGAAACTAAACAGGAGTTGAAGTCACCCAGCCCCCCAGAATACACTGCTGGCAGGACCATATGGAATGACGCCATAGATAATGTTTTTGCAGAAAGGGACATACTATTATGATTATTTTCCTTATTTATAATAAAGCTATGTTCTCTTTAAGCTGTTCCCTGGCTATGAATTGCTTACATCTGGGAACAAATTTCATTCAGCTCAACAAGCATTCATTAATATTGACACATGACACACTGTATGGAGGCAGAGGTGTCTGGAGGACTGATCCCTGTCCTCGGGAAGCTCATGTTCTAGTCAGCAGGCAGCCAATGGACAATTACAGTGAGCATCTCTCCTTCCGAGATCCTCCCAGCACAGAGGGCGCCAGGCCTGGGTTCATCCCAGGGAGTGATCCTGGACCTCACTAAAGGAAGTTCCCCAACTTAAGGGTAACGGGTGCATTACAGATGAGATGAGCTTAATTCAAAGCCTAATGGGAGAGTGTCATTCTAAGCCGAAAGGGATTCTGGTATGACTCCCCAAAAGCGAATACTCCTTTTTATGAAGTGAATAGTCACAAACCAATTTCTCTCTTAAAAAAAAAAAATCTGAATTTTTCAATATTTGCCAAAAATGATGCAACCCTATAGAATCCCAGCCAACTGGAATGTTTTCACCCAGTTTTCCTCAGACTCTGAAAAAGTCAGTGGCCTGTCCTAGCAATTCTCACTCGCCTATTGAATTAATTCTTCCTCCTTCCTTAGGACTGACCCCTCCAGTCTCCACTCCAACCCAACCGTGTCTGGGCTTGTACTACCTGACCTACCTCATCATTGATTAGACCAGGCCTGAGCCAATCAACTTCTCTCTCTCCCAGGAATTTGGAATTGAGGTAGCATAACAGTCAGTAGACTACAAAGGGAACGAGAGAACTCAAGATGCTGGGACAGCTATAACCTTCCCTAAGAATGCAAAACAGGATCCTGGAGCAGATATAGATGCTTCAAAGTGAAGACAAGTGATGCAGTGACAACTTCCTGGGTCTTGATTGGATTTTTCATGCACAGCTGTCCAGTCCCTTGATACTCCTTTGCATCCTTAAAATAAATTCCCCCTTTTTCTTACAATAGATGAGATTGTTTTCTGTTTCTTGCAACCCGAAGAGTCTTTAAACATCCTCTAATTTCTACAACTCCCTAGCATGGTGCTTCTATTCCAGTCAGGCTCATTTCTTTTGTTGTCACACAACCATGGGCCTTGCTCATTTCTACACTGTGGCATTGACTCCTTCGCCTGAAATGCCCTCCCTTTTCCCTTAGCCTAGCCTCCTCCTTACTCAAGTGCCTCCTTCATTTTGAAAACTGCTCCAGCCCTCGTGGATAATCTCTCCCTTGAGTTTCTCCTTATAGTCTATGCCACAAAATGAAGTAATTAGCTGTACTTTGTAATGTGTGTTATACAGTAGTGCTAATCTTGTCTCCCTAAAGAGACTGTGAGCTCGTTGCAGGCAGCAGCCTGACTTCTAAGCCTCCCTCGTATCCCTTTCGGTGCCAGCACCTGGCTTGATTGGGGCACCTTTCCCCACATGGACTCCTGACTATCTGGCGAGGCAACGTAGAGGGAACTTAAGCATGGAAGAGCCTTAGTTTGGACCCGAGTTTCTCCAAAGCACTGTGGAGTTTCTTCTCCAATATCTTGAAAAAGGCTTGTGACCTTATTCTCAGCAGGACAAGGGAGCAAAAACACTGAACTGGGATAAGAATAAGGTGATGGATACCATTATAGGAGAACCCAATTGCTGCCAGAAAAAGTAGGGTCAACTAGCGGAGATATGGGGGTGATATGTATCAACCCAAACTTTGGATGAACTAAGCATCATTTCAACTTAATTTTGGAAATCTAAATATATGGAATGCATTAGCTGATTTTATTTTTGGCAGCAGACTTAACCATTCTAATCATGTTTTGCTCTAGCGAATTTTAAAATTAGTTTGCATTTCCTAAGCTCACATCAGCTGGGTGAGGGCTGAGGAGGGAGGGGCACTAGGAGAAAGCTTGGTTGGGATTAAAACTTTGCTGGCAGATGCTTCATTAAGTGGATAATCCACAGGCAGATACAGAAAAGCTGACTAGCATTGTGTCCTTGGGCCTAGGAGAACGTGGTAGTGTAAAGTACCTACCCACCATCCCAAAACAATTATAAGTAAGCTGCAGGAAGCTGAAATAAAAAGGCTACTTACTTATTATCTGAATATCTTCTGGGAAAAGAGCATATCTGAAACAACACAATTTTTGAGTGATAGTAAGTTTTCTCCACTTATTTGAAGTGTTGATTAATATAATATATTATTCTCTACCAACACGGTGCAATATTAAATAACAGTAGAACTCGTGTTTCTTCTGAGGGTTCTGTGTGCCTTTCAAGCATCAATTTCTCTATCCTCAGCCAGATGTAGGAGCTGAGAGTGGAGTAGAGTCTTCACTTCTTAGGTGGCTGATGTGTGTCCAAAGGCTTTTCCAAAATCCATCCTTGTCCTCAAAGATATTATAGCAATAATGATCACCATCTGTGGGACTCCTTACTGTGTGCTAGAAAATTATCCTATTATATGTGACCACAACCCTGCAAGTTTTTTGAATAGTTGTTCCCACTTAACAGATGAGAAAACCGAGTCACAGGGTAGTTAAGGGAATTGGTTGTAATCACACAGTCAGTAGGTGACTGAGGCGAGATTGCATTTGAATGTTCTGTCCCCAGAGCCTGCACTGATTTGACAGTGCCACCTCTCAAGGAATACAGACCATGCTTTGGGCTGGAGAAGTAAGAGCAAGGGACCACTCACCAATCCCCTTCTGGGTGAGGTGGGAGCTGAAGAATGTCAAAGGTGGCACGACACCCAGGGCTCCTGGGACAACTGATGTTAGTCTTAGCCAAACAGCTTTGTGTCATCTAAAAGAATGTCCTTGATGGGCCACTGTCCCTTGATGGGAGCACAGCTCTCTGGGACCCAAAAAGGGGCTAATGAAGTCCAGGCATGCATGGGGTTGTTCTGGCTTTGAGCCTAATGGCAGCCACTGGCCTTGCTAGACAGCCAATTTAAAGAGAACAAAGAAAACACACAAGATAACACACTCTGGCCTTGTCTCTAGTAGATTCTTCCTTTACAGATAGTCTTTGGGAATCTGCGAGCCAAATAGTGGGTAAAAGTTGTTGGAGAACTGAGAAAAGATGGTCAAAGAGGAGTCTGATTACAATGAGGACAGAAGGGTCTAAAAAGAAATTATATATGAGTAAACCAACATTAAATTAAGGACTGTTTTATAAAAATTGTTTAGTAGTTGTATCTGTCATGTTCACCAGAGAAATAGAACCAATAGAATCTCTGTGTGTATGTATGAGCATGAAATATATATACATAAACATATGAAATAAAGAGATTTATTTTAGGGAAATTGGCTCACACAGTTGTGGGGGCTGGCAAGTCCAAAATCCAAAGGTGGGCCAGTAGGTTGGAGACTCAGGCCAAAGTTGATGCTGCAGTCTTGAGGCAGCACTTCATATTCAGGAAACCTCGATGTTTTCTCATAAGGCCTGTGGATGAGGTCCACCCACATTATCAAGAATAATCTCCTTTACCTAAGGTCAACTGATTATAGATGTCAACCACATCCACAAAATACTTCCACAGCAACACCTAGGTTAGTGTTTGACTAAACCACTGGGCAAGAGCCCAGCCAAGCTGACATAAGAGTAAATATCCCAGTAGGATTACCCTAACACAACTACTTTCACTCTTTTGTGTCCCCTACCAATGATATATATTTTACATCATTATAAAAATTTTACAAGAATGTACTATTTTTATTACGCATATAATGCATGTTCATTATAGAAAATGTGTATACATAAAAATGTGCCATCCTAATTTCTTAGGTAAGTTGTAAACTCTTTTTCATGTTTATAAGGCTATATCCTCCATGGAATGACAAGTACCTTAAGAACAGGGGACCAGATCCCGTTTGTCTTTTTATGCCTGTCCTTAATTGTGGCACATACTAGGTCCTCAAGATACATTGTTTAGAAGAATGGGTTTTGTTACATAGTACCAACATTTGTTATTTGTAATAAATACATAATATTCTAAGTAATATACTAAAATTATCTTAGCTCATCCCCTATAATAAAGCATTTAGGTTGTTTTCAGGGTAATTTGGGTTTTTTTTTCTATGACAAGTTTTACTGTAGGAACTTCTTTGTCACGTAGATTTTTCTTTCATTTGAATAATGCAACAAAACTTATTTATACGTGTTTTCCTTTAGGGCACCTTGGTCTTAAACAATCACACTGATTAGTCAAGCTACTAATTAATTTAAAAGAGAATATAAGTCAAAGTGATTGTTTGACAGGTCCATTAAGTCTTGAACAATAGCCTCATTATAGTAACTAGTAATCATATAGCTCTCTTCAAAACTGTTTCAAACAAAAATGGAGCTTTGTTAAAGTGTGATTCCACAACTTCCCTCTGTGATAATGGGGCTGGGGCTGGACGTCTGAAAACTACATTTCCCAGGTTCCTTTGGCAGGTGGCTTCCTGTTAGATTTTGTCTGTCAAGAAAATCCAGATAAGAGGGGAAGGGAGATGGCGCTCTCTCTCTCTCTCTCTCTCTCTCTCTCTCTCTCTCTCTGGCTCTCTCTCTCTCTCTCTCTCTGGCTCTCTCTCTCTCTCTCTCTCTCTCAAACTCCCTCTCAATCTCAAACTCCCTCTACAGATAAATCTCAAACTCTATCTCTCTCACCACACACACTCTAATATAA
>CAUYQG010111610.1:0-21377 GCA_963574415.1 Tarsius wallacei | reverse complement strand
GCTAATCAGAAATATAGTATACTTCAACTTAGGTTTTTTGTTTTTTTTTTTGAGTTGAGGTCTCACTCTGTTGCCCAGGCTGGAGTGCAGTGGCACAGTCATGGCTCACCACAGCCTCTACCTCCTGGGCTTTGGCAGTCCCTTCTACCTCAGCCTCCAAAGTAGCTGAGACTATAGGTGCATGCCTGGCTAATTTTTTTTTTTTTTTTTTTGTAGAGACGAGGTCTTGCTATGTTGCCCAGGCTGGTCTCGAACTCCTGGGCTCAAGCAATCCTCCTCTCTTGACCTCCCAAAGTGCTGTGATTACAGGCATGAGCCACCATACCTGGCTCAACTTCAATTTGTATAATGGTGTTATAACCTATTTCCTCACCTCTCTTCGTTTATATTTCCTCTTATTGTCATTAACTATTTCCTGTTTCCCTGACTACTTTATTTTTTAATTGAAAAGCACAGTTTATTTAGAAAGTAAATTAGAGAGAGAGAGGAGATTCACCTTCCCAAGGTAGAGGAGGGGGCCAAAGCTTAGGGAAGCATGGCCAGACTAGTTTAACAAAAGTAAATGGTAGCCAAGCAAAGACCTCCCCGACTGCTTTTTAAGATCCTGAAAAATAGGGATCATATGTTAATATCCTACAGGCCAGAGGACCACACAAATACTGGCCCTCCATGTCTGCTGCATGAATTCACTTCTCACAAGAGTAACTGGGGGGAGAAAGAGCATCTCAGATTGAAGAGGGAGGGGGAAGCTACATCTAACCTATTGTCATTTAATTTCTCATTTTTCTCCTCAGAACACTCCTGATTCCATTTCTACAGATCATTTAGATATGGTAAGAGTATCTCCAGAGAGACTTAAATTACATTTTAGAGATTTTTATTTTTACTTGAAACATACCTTAAATATCGAATATGTTATTTCTGTATTGAAAATGTTGGCCGGGCACAGTGACTCAAGCATGTAATCCCAGCACTTTGGGAGGCCAAGGTCAGGGGATTGCCTGAGCCCACTGGTTTGAGAATAGCCTGGGCAACTTAGCGAGACCTCATCTCTACAATAAATCAAAAAATTAGCCAGGCTTCGTAGCACACGCCTGTAGTTCCGGCTACTTGGGAGGCTGAGGCAGAAGGCTAGCCTGAGCCCAGCAGATCAACGCTGGGGTGGCCGTGAGCATGCCACTCCACTCCAGCCTGGGAGATGGAGTGAGACTCCAACTCAAAAAAAAAAAAAGAAGAAGAAAAGAAAATGTTCCATCAAGGATTTTTTTCAACTTTTTCTGACTTAATCATGTGCCTCATAACCATTGAAGATAACCTCCTGTCCTTGAGGATAATTGACTCAAGTCATTTGTCTAGAGATGAGTTTATGTGAAGTTAAAGGAACTTAAATTTTAGGTCCCTTACTTGGGCCCCTGGGAGAGGCCCTAGCAATGTGTTCTTATAGTTCTATATTTTTGTAAAATTGGCATAAGTAACATATTTTAACCACAGTCACTTAATACCCTTGTCTCTTCACTCGAACTTCTTGGGTCACAAAATTTCCCCCATATTGAGTAGTATTAGAGTGGCCATGGGCATTTTGTGTTCTTTTTCTTAAAGAGGCCCCATGAAACCCAGATTTGCTCTTGCCAAAACAACAGCCCAAGTGTCTTTGTGTTGGAATAGAGAACAGAGCTGCTTCACTGGAGCTCCCTGGCTCTCTTGGGGACTAGGTACACACCATTCTTTCCAGAGGCTTACCTCTTGGAAGACTCGGGCTTATCATAGAGTAATGATGAACTTCTAAAATGGAAGTGTCTCCTTAGAGCACTTTTTTTCCATTTTAAAATTACATTGTGTTTCAAATTATACAAATAATACATGAATGCATCATTCTTAGAAAGGTAAGAAATTCAGATAAACACCCCTCTCCAGAGGTAATCACCATTATTTGCATGGAATGTGTTTTCTAGTTCTTTAGTTGTGTATTTATATTCTTATATTTGTTTATTTTGAAAAATATAGTTTTGCTCCACTGGAATTTTTTTCTCCATAAGTGGCATCATACTATATGTATTTTCTTACAAACTAGCATTTTTTTACTCATCAATTTGTTGGCATGGGTTTTCTACGTCAAAGAAGCCTACCTTGTTCTTTTGACCTGCTGTGTTATAGTCTATATTATAGATGTACCATGGTTTATATGGCTACTGGTCTATTGATGATATTGAACTTGCTCCCAGTTTGGGGCTTTTATACAACACAATTAAAACCTTTGTAATATTCTTCTTTGTAAACCTGAGTGCCCCTCAAGAGTATGTGCATTTTTAGTTTTAGTACAAATACTGCTAAATTGTCCTACAAAAATAGTGTAACAATTTACATTTAATCAACATTTCCCTGCAGCTTCATGGGTCTTGATAGTACCAATTATTATTATTATTTTTTGCAAAATGGCATGTCATTGCAGATTTCATTGTTCCCTTTATATTTTTATTGGACATTGAGGTTTTCTGTCTATGAATTGCCTGTATGTATCCTTTGCCCATTATATATTTTCTTCCAATCTATTATTTCCTTTTTTACTTTGTTTATATGTTTTTGATGTAAAGAAGTCTTAAGTTTTGATATTGTCAAATTTTTCTATCTTTTCTTTACAGCCATTGTGCTTAAGAAAGCCTTCCTTGGGCATTCCCTTCCGGTCCCCTCCCACTGTGGGAGCTTTTCTGTCCTCTCAATAAATCCTGCTTTCTCAAAAAAAGAAAGAAAGAAAGCCTTCCTTACCTCAAGGTTATAAATAAATCTGGTATTTTCTTCTAATACTTTCATAGTTTTGTTTTTTTGACATTTTATTCTTTAATTAATAATTCTTTTGTGAATGGAGTGGGCATAGGTGAGGCCTGTTGCCTTTGGTTGTACTATAAGGTGCCTTCACTGTGTTGTTTTATTGGGAAACCCCCGTGTCAATGTCCTGGAGTATTTTGCTTTTGACTGATAGGCTTTCCCATCATTCAGTATGTAAACTTTACTTTTATCCAATTGGCTACGTGGAGTTGGGGAAGGAGTCTTTGCAAAGAGATTTTTCAACCAATTCTCCTGTTGCTAGCCCCACCAGCACTTCAACTTCCAGAGATACCTGATCTGTCATTTTCATAAGTCTTTGGGGGTTTGTGGGATGAATAGGTGACTAGTAGTCTTTCGCTCCACTGGATTAGAATCTTTCTTGGGTCTGCAAAACCATTTAGCCATCTGCTTTTCAGCTTTAAAATGTTGTTACTTTTGTGTCCTCTTTTATTCTCTTAATTCTCATGAATTTTTGTCTTAAAAATCTTTACTGTCATTTTAATGGGGTCTCAGGAGGGAAGGGAATTAAAAACATGTGCTCATTCTTCCATCTATATGTTTCAACTAGTTATTGCTGGTCAATGGCTATATCAGTATTCATCCGGTCTTTAGTTTCAGTGAAAAAAATTAGAAAGACATCAAATTTCAGAAAATTGGTAGGAAGCAAGGGAGAATAGGCAGTGACAATGCTGTAACCAGATATTACTACCCCCAGGCGCAGGTGATCCTCCTGTCTCAGCCCCCTGAGTAGCTGGACTACAGGTGCGTGCCACCACACCTGGCTAATTTTTTTTTTTTTTTTTCTTGAGTTGGAGTCTCACTCTGTCACTCAGACTGGAGTACAGTGGCCACTCCCGGCCACTGCACACTGCAGCCTCGACCTGCTGGGTTCCGGCACTCCTTCCACCTCAGCCTTCCAACTAGCTGGAACTACAGGTGTGTGCTACCACACCCGGCTAATTTTTGATTTATTGTAGAGGTAAGGTCTCGCCAAGTTGCCCAGGTGGGTCTCGAACCCGCGGGCTCAGGCAATTCTCTCGTCTTGGCCTCCCAAAGCGTGGGATTACAGGCTGAGTCACCAAGCCAGGCCACACATGGCTAATTTTTAAAAAATTTTTTGTAGAGATGAGGTCTTACTATGTTGCCCAGGCTGGTCTTGAACCCCTGGCCTCAAGCAATCCTCCTGCCTTGGCCTCCCAAAGTGCTGGGATTACAGGCTTTAGCTACCATGCCCTGCCAAGGGGACTAACTTAGACAGAGATGATGTTTTAATTTTTATATTGTAAGAGAAACATGTTTACATAAACACGTAGCCTAATAAATTAGAATGTCTAAATTAAATTATGACTAAAATTGGCTCAATATTTTTAAAAAATGATGGATTAATAATCATAGAAGAAGTTGAAAGGCTGAGCATGATGGTTCATGCTTGTAATCCCAGTGCTTTATTTATTTATTTGAATGGGAGTCTCACTCTGTTGCTCAGGTTGGAGTGCAGTGGCATGGCTCACTGCAGCCTTGACCTCCTGGGCTTAGGTGATCCTTCCACCTCAGCTTCCTAAGTAGCTGGGGCTACAGGTGCACACCACCATGCCTGGCTAATTTTTTATATTTTTTGTAGAGACAGGGTCTGGCTATGTTGCCTAGAGTGGTCTTGAACTGCTGGGTTCAAGCAGTTCTCCTGCCTTGGCCTCTCAAAGTTCTGGAATTACAGGCATGAGCCACCACACCTGGCCAGTCTTTCTTTTATCAGTTTCTACTTTAATTCCATTGCGATCAGAGAACGTACTTTATATATTTGAATGCTTTTAATTTTATGATGACTTGTTTTATGCCAAGAATATGGTTTATTTTGGTAAGTGCTCTATGTGCACATGAAACAAATGTATATTCTGCTGTTTTGATCAAGTTATTCAAGTCTTCAATATCCTGACTGCTTTTCCTTCTATATCCTTACTATATTCTTACTGATTTTCTGTCTACCTATTCTATCGGTTATTGAAAAAGTCTCTAGTATTGTAGATTTATCTATTTCTTTTACTGGTATGAATTTTTGCTTTGTGTACTTTGATGCTCTATTATCATAATTTGGAATGTTATGTCTTCTGATAAATTGACCATTTTATTATTATTCACTGACTCTTTGATTCCTGGCAATATTCTTTGTTCTGAAATATTCTGTGTCAGATATTAATATGGCCACCCCAATTTTCTTTTGATTAGTTTTAATAAGATGTATCTTTTTCTATAATTTTACGCTTAATGTATTTTGTGTCATTTTAAATGAGGTTTTTTTTCACCTATGACCTCAGATGGTGGGTGATAAAATGAATTTATTTTTTTTCTTTTGAGTCAGAGTCTCACTCTGTCACCCAGGCTGTAGTGCAATGGCACACTTACGGCCACTGCAGCCTTGACCTGCTGGGCTCAGGTGATCCTTCCGCCTCAGCCTTCTAAGCAGCCAGAACTACAGGCATGCGCCATCACGCCCGGCTAATTTTTCTTGATTTATTGTAGAGATGAGGTCTCGCCAAGCTGCCCAGGCTGGTCTCGAACCTGTGGGCTCAGGCAATCCTCTCATCTCAGCCTCCCAAAGTGCAGGGATTATAGGTGTGAGCCACTGCGCCTGGCCTATGAGGGTTTTTTTGACAGCATATATTTGCCTTTTTATATGATCTGACAGTCTCTACTATTTATTTATTTATTTTTTAATTTAATTTTTAAAAAATTTTTGAGTCAGGGTCTTACTCTGTCACCCAGGCTGGAGTGCAGTGGCATGCTCACGGTTCACCACAGCCTCAACCTCTTGGACTCAGGCAATTCTTCTGGCCCAACCTCCGGGATAGTTGGGATTACAGGTGCATGCCACCATGCCTGGCTATTTTTTTATTTTTTGTAGAGATAGGGTCTTGCTATGTTACCTAGGTTGATCTCAAATTCCTGGGCTCAAGCAATCCTCTTGCCTCAGCCTGCTAAATTGCTGCGATTACAGGCATGAGCTACCACGCCTAGCCTCTTTTAGTTGGAGTGTTTAGACTGTATGCATTTAATGTGATTATAAATATGTTTGGGTTTAAATCTACCACCCCTTGCTATTACTTTCTGTTCATACCATCTGTTTTTCCTTCCTTTCCCTCTTTTTCTGTCTTCTTTTAGAATGAGTATCTTGAATGATTCCATTACATCTTCTTTGATGAATTACTAACTATGCCTTTTCCTTATTTTAGGATATAAATGTTTGTTTTAAAGGAGACATCAAGTTGAGTCTTCCAGTTCAAATAATGAAAATCAAATCACCTAAACCTATTACAGGTATGTATGATTCAACTAATATTCTTTCTTTTTGCCATTGATTCCTCTATTTTTTCCTTTTTTCCCTTTCTCCACATTTCCCATCTTTCTGTTTATTAGCAGCAATATCTAAATTACAAGCATAGTTCTGAAGAGGAAAGTTTTTAAAAACTCAGAAGCTCTGGGACCTTAAAACAAAAACAAAACAAATAAGTAAATGTTACAGGATACAATCAACTAACAGAATTCGAAGGTCAGGAAAGAAAGGTATCTTTTTCTGAGTGCTAGGTTGAGTTTATTCATTCCTACATTTCTATGCTTATTCTTTCCTCGTATTTGCTAAGTGCCCATAATGCACAAAGCTCAAAGATGAGTAGAACACATCTCTCACACTGTGAAAGGTGGTGGTCTACCAAAGGAGAACGAGAGGAAGCCCCATAGTAGGATGTAGTAAGGATAGCAATGGGAACATCTGCAGCCACAAAAACGCAGAGGAAGAAGTGACTGCCTCTGCCGAGGGAGTAGGCAAGGACTTTTTAGTGGAAGGGACATTTGGACCAAGTTTTAAACAATAAGTGGGACTTTGTCACGAAGAGCTGAGGGGATGGCCATTGCAGGCAGAGAATACAGAGTGTTGTCTCAGCACTCATGTGTGATATTAACAACATCTGTAAGAATCAAAAGGCCAAGAAAATTTACTCTTGTAAAAGGACTTGGTGATAAGACTTGCCCTATCAAGATTTATTACATTAGCTAGGCATGGTGGTGCATGCCTGTAGTGCCATCTACTCGGGAGGCTGGGGTGGGAGGATCACTTGAGCCCACGAGTTTGAGGCTGCAGTGAACTGTGATCACACCACTGCACTCCAGCCTGGGAAACTGATTGAGACCCTATCTCTCTATTTAAAAAAAAGATTTATTACAATGCACAGTAGCCAAGACAAGGTTTAAAAATAGATAAGTGAATAATGGAAATATTGCTGAAATATAGAAATATAGACAGATAAAAATAGTAAGTAGAAAAACAGATGAAAATTAGATGAATGAAACAGGATGGAATGTCCAGAGCAGACCCAGGCATAATTGGTCCCTGGAGGCATCACAGAGAACACTGTGAAGCACTGGAGAAAGGGTGGTCATTGGTCGTCCACGTGGAAACAAAAAATAAAACCTAACCCCTGCCTCATACCAGAACCAAATTCCAGATGAATTGTAGATGTAAATATGAAAGGCAAAACAATAACACTTCTAGAAAATAATATAGGTAATGTCTTTATGACTAGTAGATAGGGAAGGATATTTTGTTTTATGTATTTTGGGGGCCAGGGGTCTCACTCTGTTGCCCAGGCTGGAGTGCAGTGGCATAGTCATGGTACACTGCAGCCTCAAACTACTGGGCTCAAGCCATCCTCCTGCCTCAGCCTCCCAGGTAGCTGGATCTACAAGCAACACCACCATGCCTGGCTAATTTTATTCTTTGTAGAAATGAGGTCTCGCTATGTTGCCTAGGCTGGAAAGACTTTTTAAACAAGATACAAAAAATGTTTACAATGAAATAAAGTTGTGATGAATTTGACTACATTAAAATTAAGAACTTTTAATTATCCAAAGATATCATTAAGAGCATGAAAAAGCAAGCTGTACAGTGGGATAAGATATTTGCAAAACATATAAACTTCCTAATGATTCATGTCCAGAATATATAAAGAATTTCAACAAATTATGAAGAAAAAGAGAGATAGTCCAGTACAAAACAGGCAAGAGTATTATAAAGCTATTTATACAAAAGATTATTCAAATGGACTATAAATACATGAGAATGTACACACTGTCATTAGTAGGTAGGGAAACACAAAACCACAATGAGATACCACTCTTTACCCACTCAGATGGCTAAAATTCTTAAAAAGACTGACCTCACCACATTCTGGTGAGGATGAGGCACAATTAGAACTCCCATATACTGCCCTTAGCACTGAAAATTGTATAACCACTTGGAAGACAGTTTGGAATTATCTAGCAAAGTCAACAATAATTTATATCCTGTGAGCAGCATTTTACCCTCCTAGGTAAGGGGACCAACCTACCAGTTTGCTTGACTGAGGGGCTTCCTGGGATATGAGATTGTCAGTGCTGAAACTAGGAAACTCTTAAGCAAACCAGCCTGCACTGGTTACCCTCCATCTAGATATGTACCTGTAGAATTGCAAGCAAATGTGTACCAGGAGACATGTACAAGAATGGTAATAGTGACATGATTTGTGATAACCCCAAAGTGAAACAACCAAATGTCCATCAACAATAGAGCAAATACAATGTATTATATTCATTCAATGGACTACTATACAGCAGTAAAAATGAACTAACAACAGCTACACACAACAAAATGGGTAAATCTCACAAGCACTATTGAGAAAAAGAGGGCAGCCATAGAGTTAATACTGTATGGATACCCTTATGTACAGTTCAGTACCAGATGATACGAAACTATAGTGTGGAGGATGCATGTTTAGACGGTGAAAGCATAACTAAATGCAACTAAGTGACTACCATAAAAGTCAGGAAAGAGGCCCTGGGAAGCTTCTAGGAAGCTGGTGATGTTCTGTCTCTTGACTTGAGTAGATCATACAAGAAGTTTGCTTTATAATAATCTATTAAGATATGTATTTTCTGCTCTTTTCTGAATGTGCTATATTTCACAATAAGAAAAGGTTTAATAATTAAAAATAAGCAACAATGATAAGAATTTATAGTACTAACATGAAGTGATTTCAACATATTTTAAGTGAAAATACAAGGGATATAGTGTGTATAACAGCAATACTCAAAAATTAGCTGCATCAGACGCATTTGGAGGACTCAATAAGACCCAGGCTGTTGACTAATAATCTCAGCTACTTGGGAAGCTGAAACAAGAGGATCACTTGAGCCCAGGGCTTTGAGACCAGCCTGGGCAACAGAGTGTGATCCATCTCAAAAACAACAATAACAACTCAGATTGCTGAGCTCTACTACAGAGTTTCTGTCCCAGTAGGTTTGAGGGAGGTCTGAGAATCTGCATTTCTAACAGGTTCCCAGGTGACTCTGACACTGCTGATCTGCCGCCACCCCTTGAGAATGACTAGTGTGTTATATGACACCATTTGTTTACAAAAGGTGTCTCCCTCTAGAAAGCGATGCAAGAAACTGATGACAATTGTTGTCTCTGGGGAAGCAGCCAGGGCACTGCGGGACCTCCTGGGCAGCTCGAGAAACCAGGCACCTTCCAGAATGAATGAAATTCTGAAACTCAGGGTGTGAACCTAGAAAATAAGCCACCCAGTCTTACTGTGGATTTAGGAACAGACCAAAAAGAAGGAAATTAAAGATTATTGGGAAGGGGAGTAAAAAGGAAAAATGATTGACAGAGAAAGGAGATTTTTTTTAGTTGGAGCCTCACTCTGTCACTCAGACTGGAGTGCAGGGGCACGCTCACAGCTGCCACAGTCTTGACCTGCTGGGCTCAGGCGATCCTTCCACCTCAGCCTTCCAAGTAGCTGGAACTACAGGCGCGTGCCATCACGCCTGGCTAATTTTTTTATTTATTGTAGAGATGCGGTCTCGCCAAGTTGCCCAGGCTGATCTCGAACCTCAGAGCTCAGGCAATCCTCTTGCCTCGGCCTCCCAAAATGCTGGGATTATAGGTTTGAGTCACCGTGCCTGGCCAGAGATTTTTTTTTTTAAAGGAAGGTAATTGGGTAAATAGCCTAGAAAGAGACTGAGACTGCCTAATTATGTGGATCTTCAGCAATGGCTAAAAAGTGAGTGTAACTGGGGGGCTGGGGCCTTCCATAGCTGGGGAGATGACGACAGTGGCATTTCCCTGGCCACCTTTGCAGAGATTCTGTGATCCAGAGCGGAGAGAGTGATGCTGAGGTGGAGATGTAGAGAAAGAAGAAGGGAGAGCCACTGCTGTCCGCCTGGGCTCGTGAGCCCCAGCGGGTGGGGAGAGGCCAGGAGAAGACTGAATGCCTGGGCTTACAGCCCAGTTGCAGAGCAAGAAGGGGTTTCTGAGGATGAGGGATTCTGCGAGAAAACCAGAAAGCATGGAGGAAGCAGTAGAAATCAGGAAAGAAAAAGATCTCCTGACTGAGTCGAGACTATTTTCAACCTAGGCACCACATTTAAAAGCCCCCTGGAAGTCTTTGCAAAGATAGAGGACTGTTGCGGGCTGGGCTCTGGGCAGAATCACTTCATCAAGGACAGTCAATGGGAGCAGCAAACGGCGATCTTCAAAGCTTCTTACAAGAAGTACTTGGACAGAGAGTGGGAGGAGGAGCCGCTCAGGTGAGTCCTGATCCTTGGGAGCTGGGGAAGCCCCAGAGCTCCTGCTCTCTTGGCCCATGGAGGAATCAACCCAAGGACTTGAATTAGTCCCAGATCTAAAAGCTCTTTCTGGTTTGGGGGAATTTTCAGAAAACTTTAAACATATTGTATGGAGATTGTTTATGGGGGGGGGGCAAAACCTGGAATTATCTTTTGGAGGGCAAGTCCTTTGGAGTACAGATTTCTCCCACTAGGTAAGTGCTCTGGGAACCCATTGGTATCAGTGTACCAGCTAGCGTTGTTGTGAGAGACTGTGTTGTATTTCAGTGAATTTTTTTTGGAGATTCTTTCAACAAGTGTGCCCATTTCGTGATGGGTGACTTATGAGTGCCCCTGCCTATACCATGTTGAGTGTTCAGAAGTTTTTGACCAAAAACAGCATGGCCCCCATGCCTCACCTTCCCTATTCACCTGATCTCACCCCAAGTGATTTTTTTTTTTTTGTTTCCCTGGATGAAAAAAGTCCTCAAAGGGAAACGTTTTACCGATGTGGAAGAGATGAAACAAAAAACAGCAGAAGCACTAAAAGGCATCCAACTTGATGAGTTAAAAAACTGTTTTGAGCAGTGGAAAAGCATCTCAATAGGTATATTGTATCAAATGGAGAGTATTTTGAAGGTGCTTGAAGTTTAGACATGTAAGAATAAATACACAATGGGAAATAAATAAATTCCAAGTTTTTTGGGGTTCCCCTTATAGTTAGACAAAGACTGTTAACATGGATTTTAAAAAAGGAATATATGTCTGTGGAAATGAGAAATGGAATTGATTTTACAGTTTTATGTTGGACAGGCGTGGTGGCTCATGCCTGTAATCCCAGCACTTTGGGAGGCCTAGGTGAGAGAATTGCTAGAGCCCAATAGGTCGAGGCTGCAGTGGCCGTGAGCATGTCACTGCACTCTAGCCTGGGTGGCAGAGTGAGACTAACTCAAAAATAGAGAGAGAGAGAGAAATAGAATTTCTTTTACAGTTTTATGTATAACATCTCTTTTAAAGATTTTTTTCCTGGTTGACTATACACAGAAATAAAAGTGCCACCACTATTAAGATTTTTCTTCATTTCCTTCCTGCCTTTCTAAATATCATGTAGTACAGGTGAATCATTGTTATAATACATTACTTTCTAATCTCTGTTAGCAGTTAGGCCTCATTAACTCCATGTTGTGATTGTAAAAACTGAGCCCAAGGCTTTGAAGTGTCCATGGTAGAGCTGGTTTAGGAACCAGTTCTCCTGACAGCAGCTGTGTATCTCAGAAATGATCCTGTTTTCACATAGGAAGTGAAACCTCTCATCTTGCTGTCAAGCAGACCTTGAATCTTCTCACTTCAGGACACCAAGTCCTAAAACTAAGCCATTGCAGCAACTACCTAGTGCTGACTGGACCACAAGGTCCGCATCTTCACTGGTATGCTGGAGCCGGCTTCCACTGCCCAGTGAGATGTAGGGATTGTGCAGGCTGTTAATTGTCCATTGTGGGAGTACTCACACCATGAAAATCTGCGGACTCTACAAACCAGGGCTTTTTTTAAATACCCAGTCTATCAGCACACCACTATATTGTCCCTTGGGTAAGAAAGCATTTATGCAGATCACCCACGTCTGCTTTTTAAGGGATCCTCTCAAAACAGAAGTGGCTTTCCAAGAGGGAGACCTCTCCTGCAGGAGCTCTGCCCTGTACCATGTTGTCCTGGGAGCGGCCATCTGACACAACATCCAAGGTCTGCACGTCCCAGCAGGACCAGCACCTAGAATGTAGCGTATGCCTAGGAAGGTCCATACTAACTATCTGATTCTAGTCTTAGTAGCAAGACTCTGCTGGCGTCTTTCCTTGCCGAGAAACCTGCATGGCTCTGACTCATGTCTCTTTCTTACCCAGTATGGCCACCTTCCATTTCCTCCCTCTCAGCTGTGTAATTGCAATGCCAACGGAAATCAAGAGCCCCCCAGGTAAATGAACATGAAGTAGGTGGTTGTCCTCAGCAAGCCTTCCTAGAGACTTCTGCATGACAAACCTTGCACAGTAGGAGGGAATGAAGGGGGGAATTGGGCTGCAAGCTATAGCTTCTGTTTGGATCTGTGACCCCTGAGCACATCGGTGCTATCTGGTCACAGAGGCTGGCACTGCCTTCAGGGAGTGGCTGCCCCAAAGAAGGGTCTGAGCACACATCTGCCAGGCTGCTTCTGGGTAGGAATTCATCTTGTAGAAGATGCTACTTGGAACACTGACAGCCAAGTGGACATGAACTTTCTAGAACATGTGGAAGCAGCCAAGGGGCAGTTGTAGCTGTCTTCCCCACCCAGGAGGGCACGTGGGCCCTAAGAACAGTCCTCATGGGGGTGCTTAGCCCCTCCCCCTTGGGAAGCTCACCCTTCTGTCTGGTGCTGCCCATTAGGACAAACCATTTCAGGCTGCAAACCCGCTTCCTCTTGGGCAGACCGCTTCTTACAAATCAGAGTCCACCCAGACTTCTTTTTTTTTTTTTTTTTTGAGTTGCAGTCTCACTCTGTCGCCCAGACTGGAGTGCAGTGGCCGCTTCCGGCCACCGCAGCCTCGACCCGCTGGGCTCCGGCGATCCTTCCGCCTCAGCCTTCCAAGTAGCTGGAACTACAGGCGCGCGCTACCATGCCCAGCTAATTTTTTTTTTAAAATTTATTGTAGAGATGAGGTCTCGCCAAGTTGCCCAGGTGGGTCTTGAACCCGCGGGCTCAGGCAGTCCACTCACCTCGGCCTCCCAAAACACAGGATTACAGGCTGAGCCACTGAGCCCAGCCCAAAAAACTTTTAAAAAGACCAAACTATATGCTGTTTACAAAAGACTCACCTTAGATTTAAAAACACACATAGACTGACAAAAGAAGGATGTGGAATAAGAGCTTAACATCCAACATATATAAGAAACTACTACAACTCAAAGGCAAAAATCCCCCAAAACCTGGTTAGAAATGGGCAAAGAGGTTGAAGACATTTCAATGAATGGACATTGAATAGACATAAAAGATATGCAAATGGCCAAGAAGTAAATGAAAAGATGGTCAATATCACTAACCATCAGGGAAATGCAAATCAAAACCACCTTGAGT
This sequence comes from Tarsius wallacei, assembly GCA_963574415.1. Classification (NCBI taxonomy): domain Eukaryota; kingdom Metazoa; phylum Chordata; class Mammalia; order Primates; family Tarsiidae; genus Tarsius; species Tarsius wallacei. The sequence continues at coordinate 7,816 of CAUYQG010111610.1, read as the reverse complement.
TATCACCTCACACCTGTTAAGAGGCCATGATACAGCAAACAAATAAATAACAACAATAAGCCCAGAAAATTACAAGCACTGGCCAGGATGTATAGAAATTGCAACACTTGCGTGCTATTAGTAGGAATGTAAAATGGCACAGTTGCTATGGGGGACGGAATTACTTCAAAAAATTAAAGTAACCAGATGATCCAGCAATTTATCTTCTGGGATACCCAAAAGAACTGAAATCGGGATCTTGCAATAGTATTTATGATCACTAATATGTGAAATCAACCCGTGTCCAACAAAAATGGATGAAGAAAATATTATATATATGTGTGTGTGTCTCTAATTTTCTCATATATATGTGTGTGAAAATATATAGATTCCATATATATGGAATAAAAAAAAGATCCCAGAATTATTTTTTGGAGCGTGGGCCCCTTGTAGTAGAGGCTAGGTGAATGTTCTAGGAACCCAGTGGCATCAGTGTACTAGCTAGTGTTGCTGTGAGAGGCTGTGTTGCCTCAGTGAATTTTTTTTGAGATTTTTTTCAACGCGTTTGCCCATTTCATGATGGCGCACCTGCCTACACCATTCAGTGTTCAGCGGTTTTTGACCAAAACAAGACATGACCCTCATGCCCCACCTCCCTATTCACTCAGTCTAGCCCAAGTGATTTTTTTTTTCCCCAGATGAAAAAAGTTCTGAAAGGAAGACATTTTGTCAATGTGGAAGAGATGAAACAAAAACCGGCAGAAGCACTAAAAGGCATCAAAATTGATGAGTTCGAAAACTATTTTGAGCAGAGGAAAAAGTGTCCTGACGGACGTATTGCATCAAATGGAGACTACTTTGTACAGGATTGAACTTTAAATATATAAGAATAAACACACAATTTTTAAATACATAAATTCAGATTTTGTTAGCTATATATATATACATATATATATATACACACATATATACATATGAATATATATGAATACTATTCAGCCATATGAAAGGACAATACGGATGAGCCTTGAGGACATTATGCTTAATGAAATAAGCCAGGAAAAGAAGGACAAATACTGCATGATTCCATTTATATGAGAGATCCCAAATCGTCAAACTCATAGAGACAGAAAGTAGAAGGTAGAATGGTGGGTCCCAGGGGTTGAGGGGAGAGAGAGAAATGAAGAGTTGGTGTGCAATAGGTGTAGAGTTTCAGTCATACAAGATGTAAAAGTTCTAAAGATCTCAGGCAGAACGTTATGCTTCTGGCTACAAGTAGTGCATCATGCACTTGAAAATTTGTGCTTATAGTTAAGAACAGTGTGTTGTACACTTAAAAATTTGCTGATCTCATATTAAGCTTTTTTTTTTTTAACCACAGTAAAACAAGAAAATCTATTTCTAAACAGATTAAGATAAGCTGCAGGAGGGTGAGTAGAATAGAGCGTGACCCCGACCCAGGGATGCTGCCACCCTGTGGCTGAAGAAGAGGCGAGAGCATCACCGTCCACTGCGGCAGCCACTGGCCACACGTGGCTATGGAGCATATGAAATTGGCAAGTGGGGCTGAGGAGCACAGAGGAGGTGAGCGGAGTTTGCAGGGGCTGGAGCCTGGCGTTGAGGGGAGGTGGCGGGAGGTAAAGCCAGAGCGCTTGGCGGTGCTCAGAGCAGGGGGGAAAGGGGGCCGGGGTTAGGATTTTGGACTTTGTCTTAAGAAAAGTGGAAGCTGTGGATGGCTGTAAGCAGGGGAGTCAGAGGACAGGAGTGGGTGTGGGATGTGTGTGCAGAGACCATGGGGCGGCTTCAGCAGTGGGCGGGGGAGTATTTGGGAGAGGCTGAACCAGGATGTGGAGGCGGAGATGTGGATGGAGTCAGGAGGTGAGGTTGGCGGGCCTCGGCTTGGGCGACTAAGAGAGGGAAGGTGTTGAAAGCTCTTTGTAAATTGTGAAAACAAAGCAATGGCTACCTTGGCTACTAGGACAATGAAAGGAGTGCCTTTGGATGGTAAATCTTGTCGGAGTGTGTTTTTTCTCTTCAGCCTTGTCAGAAAGCCAAGGCAAGCACGGCTCCCATGTTTAGATGGTTTTGCTCATCAGCATAAGCTCTGCCAACCACCGGAAGAGATAAACCCAAGTCTCAGCAGCTACTATTGTCAAGTTTGTTTCTCCTTCGTGTCACAGGCTGATGCTGACTGGGCAGAAGTGAGCCTGAGGTTTAGCCTTCTGGAGTCACCACTTGGTCTCTTATGCAGGGTAGCTCTGTTGAGAGACAGAGAGTCTGCTTGGGAGGGCCCAAGGTGATCTTTTAGTAGAAGCTGGTATGGCAGATTGCGCTTTCCACAGATGGCCACAACAATGTTTCTCGTCCCATGGGTTTTTCTAGAACCTGCCTCCCTCCATCGAGGTCCCTTGCCCTTGAACCTGGGCAGACCTTTGCAACAGCTTTGACCAACAGAGTACAGCAAAAGTGTGAGGCTAGGTCATAAGAATGTGATGCACTTTTGCTTGGTTCTTGTGGGATACTTGCTCTTAGAATGAGGCCACCATGCTTTGAGGAAGCCAAGCAACCACACAGAGACTACGTGGAGATGGCATATGTAGGTGTTCTGGCTGGCAGCCTGCTGAGGTCTGAGCCAATGGACATCGACGGCCTGACGTGTGAAAGACGACATCTCTGGATGACCCCACCCCCAGCCTCTAGCTGTGGCCCCAGACATGGAACGGTGAGAATCCTGACTATGCCTTGTCCTAATTCCAAACTCACACAATCCATGAACTGAATACAACTCTCTTACCGGAGAGGACGCGGTCTTCTGGGCTGTCTTTCTTCTCATTCCTGGGCCTAGGAGGCTCCTGGTTCTTTGGCCTGCCTAGTGAAGGCCCATCTCCTCTGCTTCCTTTGTTGGGTGGAAGAAGCAGGTGAGGACAGTCGTATAAATGGCTTCATTAGGTTGCGCCTTCGTTTGTTTTTGTCCCGAGAGACGCTTTGAAACCATTGCACGCCCTTTAAAAATCAAACCAATTAAACTCCAAATTAATTAAAAACATAAGGAAATTGATCCGGAATGCAAAGTCAACCGAGAGGAGAAATGAAATTAACGTAGAACTCTGGACAAAGGACCAGAGGCACACCTGGCTTTGTTGGGCAGAGGTCGCTCTGCTCAACCGAGCTAATGCTATCGTGGAGGTGATGGCTTCTGGTAAGGTCCTCTCGAGGACTTTGCCCTACTGCTTGCTCGAAGGTCAGGGAGACCTCTGGAATACCCAACCACACAGCTATCCACGTGAGGTCCTGCTTCTGCTGCTCCCTGCCCATCCGTTAGATCAAGGGAACACGGAGCAGCAGATGTTCTTCTTTTCCTGATGCAGTTTTTTTTTCTTTTAAAAATCATGATAATGATTATAGCTCATATTTATTAAGTGCCCATATGCTCCAGACAAACTGCACGTATTAACTCACTTCATGCTCAGAACGACGCCGTGTTTTAGAACTAGATGAAGGTGGTGTCTGCACAATACTGTGAGATACTCGGTGCCGCCAAATCGTTCACTTTCAAGTGGTTAATTTTATGTTATGTATATTTTGCCTCAATAGGTTATTTATTTATTTATTTTCGGGCTGGAGTCTCACTCCGTTTCCCAGGCTGGAGTGCGGTGGCACGCTCACGGCCACCCCCGCGTCGACCTCCTGGGTTCGGGCGATCCTTCCGCCTCTGCTTTCCAAGTAGCTGGAACTACACAGGCGTGCGCTACCACGCCCAGCTAATTTTTTATTTATTGTAGAGACGAGGTCTCGCCAAGTGGCCTGGCTGGTCACAAATGCGTGGGCTCAGGCAATCCACTTGCCTCAGCCTCCCAAAGTGCTGGGATCGCAGGCTGAGCTACCGAGATGGGCTGGTTATTTTAAAAAATTAAGAAGACATCATGAGGCAGATATTGTTATGGTGCCACTTTTTGGTGGGGACCTGAAGCCAGGGAGATACCTCGCTCATCTCACAGTGAGTTCACAGGGGCTAAGGTTCAAATTCCAGCTCTCTGGTCCCATAGCCCAAGCTTCTAATCACTGGGTAGTTCTGGGGGATGTTTGGCAGGGAGAAGAGATCCTTCCTTACACATACAGTGCGGTGTCCATGGATGTTTCCAGAGAATATTTTTCTTCATGGGTATTTTATTTAGAGGCTGTTTTTTTGCCTTTTGCCATGACCTCCTCTGTTTATGAGTTTTCAAGTCAAATATTCATGAGACACTGAATGAGACCCTGGTTCAGTACGGAACCTAGGAATAGACTTGGTCTCTTCTCAGCAAATTAAGATTTAAGTAAAATATTTTCAACAAAATATTTATCATGAGGTCACGGCTTCCAGAGATCAGCCCTACTCAGGGGCTGCTGGCTGCTTAAGCTTTTATAGTCTTCTCTCCAGAACCACAGGTAACTTTTATGTGTGCTAAAAAAGCTCCGTGATGGGAATGACCCCCTCATGGGAATTATCTATAAATTGATGTGGTTTGGGTTACACAGGTGTATGCTCTTGTCAAAAGCCAATCAATACACGCTCAGGTCTGGCATGATGGCTCGCACCTGAAATCCTACCGCTTTGGGAGGCCAAGGTGGGAAGATTGCTTGAGTCCTGAAGTTTGAGACCAGCCTGGGAAACATAGTGAGACCCTGTGTCTACAAAATTTTTTTAAAAAATTAGCTAGGCATGGTGGCATGCCTTTAGTCCCAGCTACTCAGGAGGCTGAGGCGGGAAGATCACTTTCGCTCAGAAACTCAAGGCTGCAGTGAGCTGTGATCACAGCACCGCACATCAGCCTGGATGACAGAGCAAGATCCTGTGTCTAAAAAACAAGAGAAACAAAAACAAAAAAACCCCCCAAAAGATACACACTTAAAATTTGTGCGTTGCATGCAAATTTCACATAAACAACTGTAAATAAACATTGGACTCTAGTTAATGATGCGTTTGCGGATATATTTAGGAAGATGCATATTCATGTTTGCAATTTGCTTGAAATGCATCCCAAAATAAGATGAACTGAATGAAGAGATGGGGATAGGTTTGTGAGACGGTAAGAACAGTCAAGTGTTTATTGTAAGTTCTAGTTGCTGGGCATATGGGTGTCCACTGTGACATTCTTTCAACTTTGGACCTATTTAAAAGTTTTTGATAATAAAATGTTGAGGAACGAGACACCCCCGGGCAGGCCTAGTCGTGTAGGGCACAGCTTAGCAAGTCAGGTGTTGGTCAGATTTCAAGTCCACTCATCTCCTAAGCTGGGTGCCTTTTGCAGCAATCAGCACAGCCATCCAGGGTGACTATTTCCCACTTCAGCACTTTTCTAAAGAGCCGTTCCATTCTCTTCGAAATTCTTCTTACACTGCGGACATGAAAATGTCTAGCTTAAGGTTTTTTCTTTTCTTCGAAAAGACTGTCCAACCTCTGCCTGTCATCTCGGAGTCATTTTCACACCATCTTCATTACTATACGAGGCCTGACAATTAAATTCACAAACTCATCCTAAGACAAAGGGCTACATACCTCATTGCTGATTATCAGTCACCTTCGATGTACTCCCCTTGGGAAGCTGTGCACTGACTCCAGTGCCTAGTCCACCATCAAAGCAATTTGGAACTCTTTTTCTGGAATGGCCATCAGAGCTGTTGTCACATTATCCTCGATGTCCTGAATGTCATCAAAATGTCTTTCTTTCAATATTTTCTTTTTCTTCAGGTAAAGAAAAAAAGTCACTGGGGGCCGGATTGGGTGAGTAGGGTGGGTGTTCCAATTCAGTTATTTGTTTACTGGCTAAAAACTCCCTCACAGACAGTGCTGTGTGAGTTGGTGCATTGTCGTGATGCAAAAGCTCCTTTGGGACCATTTTTGGACACACCTTTCTCATGCCAACATTTTCACTTAAGAGTTTCCTAACTGTTTCACTATCGATGCTTATTTATTGATGTTTACTTGGTCTGCTATGCTTCTCACGGTCAGCTGATGATTTTGATGCACACTTTGATGAATTTTTTCAATGCTTTTGTCAGTTCTGCTCATTACTGGCCGTCCTGACCTCTCCTCATCAGTGACTCTTGCTGTCGCCTTCAAAAAACGTTTATTCCGTTTGTACACGACTGTTTTCTTCATGGCTTTATCCCCATAAACTTGGACTAACATGTTCCTGATTTCACTTCCACTCTTGCCAAGTTTAACAAAAAATGTAATGTTTGTTCGTTGCTCTGATTCAAACCCCGACATTCTTGCGATGACGGCTCATTTCCAGAAAAAGAGTTCCAAAATTGCTTTGACAGGTGGACTAGGTGCTGGCATCGATGCACAGCTTCCTAATGGGAGTCCTTCGAAGGTGACCGTAGTGATATTCAGCAATGAGGTATGCAGCACTTTTTCTAGGATGAGTTTGCGCACTTAACTGCCAGACCTCGTCGCTTTATAAGAGGTCTTGAGAGCAGGTCTTATTCGGTAGCTTAAATCCTTCAGCTTCTTTCTCCTCCTCTTTCCTCGTTTTCTTTCTCCTGCACTGTCCTGGCAACTCTTGGCTCCTTTGCATTTATGTATGCATTTTAGTACGATTACTTTGGGAAACTCTTTGTGGTATCTACTAAAGCTGAACCTGTCTATACCTAAGAACCCAGGACTCCCACTCCTCGGCGCCTCTAGGGAAATGCATCCACGTGCTCACCCAAAGACATAAGCTAGAATGTTCACAGTAGCACTGTTCATAGAAGCCTCAAGCTGGAAACTGCTCACATGCCCAGCAGTGGTATAACGGTTGAATATAGTGAGAATATTTTCACCCTGGGATACTATATGGCAGTGAACAGAAGCAACAAATGCCACACACAAATGAATTTCACAAACAAAATGCTGAGGGCACAAAGTCATATGTGGAAGAATTCATCCTGGATAATTCCATTTATTTAAAAGTCAAAGTCAACCCAACTCATGTATGAAATTAGAAATAAAAATCGAGGTTACTCTTGGAGTTGATAGGAGGGACTCAGAGTACAAGGAGACACAAGGGGGCTTCTAGGACCATAGCAGTGTCCTCTTGCTTGATCTGGGTTACATGGGTGTGTTGGGTTTGTGAAAATCAATTGAGTTATATACTTGTGAGCTGCGCCTCTCTGCATGTAGGTTAGACCTCAATAGAGATTTAAACATTTTTTATTTTATTTTAAAGATGTGGGGTACAATTCAGGGCTAGGTATACAGATGTTGATCATGCAGGTACCCTTGTTGATGAGGTGTGCCCCTCCCTTCCCTAGAAGTTTTCCTCAACTGCCAATCCCTCCACCTTTCCCTGGCAGTTTCCCACTACTGCCAATCCCTTTCTTATAGTATTGTCATAATCGTCCAAGGTCCATTTATGAGAACTCCATAGAGATTTTAAAAAAATGGGTTGAGGCCAGGCATAGTGGCTCATGACTGTAATCTCAGAACTTTGGGAGGCTGAGGCTAGAAGATCGCTTGAGCTCAGAAGTTCAAGACCAGCCTGGGTAACATAGTGAGACCTCTTCACTACAAAAAATAAAAATAATTAGCTGGGCATGATGGCACATGCCTATAGTCCCAGCTACTCTGGGGGCTGAGGTGGGAGGATCTTCTGAACTCAGGAGTTCAAGGCTGCAGTGAGCTTGAGCTAAGATTACACCACTGCACTCCAGCCTGTCTCTCTTTTTTTTTTTTTTTTTTGAGTTGGAGTCTCACTCTGTCGCCCAGACTGGAGTGCAGTGACCGCTCCTGGCCACCGCAGCCTCGACCTGCTGGGCTCCGGCGATCCTTCCACTCAGCCTTCCAAGTAGCTGGAACTACAGGCACGCA